>JAQGBY010003961.1:0-17802 GCA_034698785.1 Mycogona germanica | reverse complement strand
ACTTCTTTCTATCTTTCGCAAGGGGGCTCTAGAGGATAAGCCAATGACTTATGAATAGACCAATGACTAATCCAAGGCGTAACGGTATTGCGTGGATTGTGATAATCTAATAATACGAGGAAAAATAAAGTGCCGTTGACAAGGCAAACGAAGACAATTACACGGACCATTTCAAGTTAGCCTATCAATCATCTGTATGTTGGCGAGATTGTTTTTATTTATTTATATTTGTGTCCCTCGTATAGTGGCGAAGTCCCAAAAGGGGTGCAGGAAATCCTGTTGTGATATAGACTACAGTGAAGGAAACTCAATTTAACAAAAAAAATGACAATGGGATTGCCATTTGAAATCACCAACTGTACAAATAGTTTTTTAAAAAAGTCTGTTGCGCGTGCCGTTTTCACTGGCCAAAGCGTTGAAATAGTAAGCACGAAAGTTTGACGATACTATCGATAATATTGAATAGTAGTTGACTATCGATTATAAATTATGTGCTGTTCGATCAATTTCTTAAAAATTCAATAACTCAACGGTTTAATTAAATCTCACGGCATTCCACGAAAATTTGAAAATTAATTATCCGGATTACACGCTTTCCGTATAATCGTGTATTAGGAAGACCATTAGTTATGAAGCATCTAAGAGTTTGCAAATGCCGCAAATTTCTGGCATTCAAATCACATGTATTTCAATTCTGGCATACGTTTTCCCCTTTATTAAAATTTATTGGTCAAAACTAACACTTGAAGTTTTATTTTGCAGCTGTATGTTATATTGTAATAGTTGTAACTCTCAAAAGATCTATAAACATTTTCAGTCAAGCTATTTGAATTTTCTGTAAATAAAAAAAAACAATTTATTACTCTGTGACTTTTGACATTTCCATCAACTTTAATGGTACATCAAAACCTTTTTATTTATTTAAATAAATGTGTTCCAGAATTGAGATAGATAAAAGTGCATTTTATAGCTTGCTGCTGTTTTGTGCTGCCGAATGAGTCAACGAAAAATACTCACTATATATGCAATGCATGTTTAAAAATATTGTAAGCATCATTACTTCGCGAATACACTTTTCCATGTAAGAGGTTTAAATAATAGCTAGAGCACGTCATTGACGGTAACCAAAATTCAATCGAAAGCGTAGGCTTCATAGTTGGCGTTTACATAATCAGCCGATTACGGAAGCAGTGCCGGTCTGTCATGGCCGATGCTGATGGAAACTCTTTCGGTAGCAGATTAGATAATCTCCTTATTGTACAACGACATCAAATTCGCCACCAATCCGCCACACCTTTTGTAATTTACACTTGAGTGTAAGCAGCTTCTAGTCCTTTCAGTTCTTTGGTTTCTTTGAATAAAATATGATCGCTGATTGAGCTACAAGATACTCTGATATAGAAAAATTGTTTCGGCTGCATATACAATTTCCTGATTGTATATCTTGCTAGTTTAGTTGGTGAACAATTTTCTGAGTTATCGTATGACGTTACTCGAATTATTGATTGCGGGCATAGCGTGAAAGACTAAAAAAATCACTCAATGAAGTTACACTTCTCTGACCAAATATTTCATTTTCAATATTTTCAAAATACAAAACTTGTTAAAGAATTTCCATTCTCATGCATATCCTGTCTGTCCAACCATCGAGTTATCATCATTATTCTGTATTTGTCGTACAGATCGAGCCCCGTTAGCACTGCTCAATCAATGTTTATGCTGTTATTGCATTGTGTGTGAGTAGGCCATAGCGGAAGCGACTTAAATCAAAACGTCCGTAAGGCATGGAGCAAATTAACGTTTTGTTTAGAGGAATTCTGCTGGGATCTCGGTTGCAAATCAATAAGGAGTAGATGACGACGGTGACAAAGTGCGGTGCGGCAATCTTTTGACCAGGAATGACGTAACATTTTTGAAGCATCGCCTCAGTTGTGCAAATATTTGATGGCGAACTATATAAATAAACGAGAAAATGGTACACAAATTCAGTGGGAGCACACTCGAGAGGTCAAGGTGACAAACGAGCGCAAAAATGTGTCGATTTTCCGGTTATGTGTTTATGCAGGTAAAATGAACCCAGTCGTGTGAGAAGAGGGCGCATGCGCGAACATATTTGCATATGGCCGACGGCTGAGCCGCAGTCTGCCTGTCTGCCAAAACTTTGAATGTGATGATGGTCGCACGATTTTCACGCGATGGGTGGGATAAACGTACAGCTGTACATGTACTTACTATTCAATAGTATATATGAGCATCGTGTTGAGGCCTGAGGTTGAAAGCTGCTCCGCGTGGTGGTGGATGGGGGGTATTGGTGGCAACGTTGCGTAGAAAATGAGTGTCATTTACAGTCTCATTAATGTCGGAGTCGCGAGAAAGCTGTGCACCCACACATTGGCTGCTCCACTTTTGAAAATTGAGATCAATGAGCGATTTTCTGTGGCGATTTAGTGGCCGCGGGATTAATAAGCGTTGATGTTATTTGGCGTGCTCTAAAAAACATGAATTGGTACGAGTGGCACCAAATGATTCTGGAGTTGGTCGCTCCTCATGCATCATGCTAAACAATTTATACTGAACATGTATCTTACGTGTATTATGTACATATATATATATATATATACATTTCCTGCATTTGTGGAATAGTCGTGTCTACTCTCACGTATACATTGTGTAACAGAGGGCCACCACCTGCCCAATTGGAATGGAGCAAAACTAATCCACAAACCCCCACACTATCAAGATCGCACCATTGTTGTATCGTACTTCATTGACAGAGGTACCTATTCTATAAATGACAAGTTGAGCAACACCAAAGCTCTCCCTTATTCGAAAAAGGGTTTATAAGGAGCAACACCCCAATATACTACACCCCAGAAGGACGAATTTCCGAAAGCGAGCCTGGGCTAATTGACTTCGGAATTTCGGCGCAGTCACAACTAAATTCACATCGCCAAATTGTAACTCCGCCCTTCGATTGTTATATTTTTTGCGTGTGATATAATCTTTTTCAGTGTTGATTTTCAATAATTTTTCTGTCAAATGTTAAATATTAATCAACCTGTAACATTTTCAGTTTTTGTAATAATAAACCTGGTTTATGATATGTCACAGCTCGTCACCGGTTTTTATGGATTGTGCCCAGCAATCTTTTCCTCATCTATCAATCGATCGGGGCCCCCCCTCTGTGTCTCCTACAATTTTGGAATCTTTCCTGTATTTCCAATTTATCAATTTCGTCTATACAATCCATCGCACATACTTCTTTCTGTACGTCATTTGCTTATGCCCGACCTTCGATATTGATTGCCACGTATTGGAAAATGCGTTTTAATTGGACGTTTTCTGACGACATGGCTCACTCTTTGACGTCGGCCGCAATACACGTATTAAGCCTGAATTTTTGCGATAGAAAAAAATCCACACTTGTTCATAAAGCACTTGGAAACAGTGTGGTGGATCCAGGTGGATCAGGTGCACGAGCATGCCCAAGGCGGCCCGGCCCCACATTTGCCAGGTGTACGGTGCGGTGTGCAGACGCTGCGTTTGACTGTCACAACTCCAGGCGTGGGTGGGTGGGTGTAGATGTGCAGTTTTAAGGTTTTGCAATCGAGTGGAGTGCAGCTCCACAGTAGGTAGACGTTGTTCAAATTTAAAAGATGTAGCTAAATTTATGAATTTATGTGCAATATTAGGTGAAATACTTTTCATAAATGCAGACTAAAACGTTAGGTTATTCCTATCAAACCAAATTTCCTATAACGTAAGTAGGACAAATTGTTATATGGTGTTAGGATGCCAATTTCGATGGTGAAAGGGTTACGATAGCATGATTCATAAAATTGTGGTGGATGGTAAAAAAAAATGAGTGAAAAATGGGAAATAATTTTATTCGTTAGATGTAATTCGAAGGGTCTAATTAAAATGCATATTTTATTATTACGAATAAAAATGTAAAATCTTGCAGGAATATATCTAATAATAAAATGAATAGACAATGACAATGCATTTACGATGAAGTATAATAAAACATTAACATAATTTATTTGCTGTATATTGTGTCGACTTTTTCTATCACTGTTGCAATCATTTGAAAATTGTGGTTCTCATTTTAAGCGCTTGTCGTTTCAGCCGCGTTTCACCCGGACCGTGACCTCTCTCCTTAACTGATCCGACGCCGCCGCCGCCGACGTTCCAGCGCGCACCACTGCGCGCTTCAGCCCAGTTCGCCCGCCCGTCGTCCCCCACGTTCCGTGACGTGTCGCCCGACGGCCGCGCCCCCCGGCGGCCCCGGCGTCGTCCCCGGGGCGGACGCGCCTACGACGGCGGCTCCTACCACGCCCTGGCCACGGCGCCCCAGCCTGGTGTTTACGGATGCGCGGGCCACATGAACCGTGTCTCCTGCACCGGCCGCCTGTCCACGGACGACCCGGCTGCACCCGCGATGGAGCCACGTGACTACCTGAACCACTGTCCCACGCCGGAGACGGCCGCCGCCGCCGCCGCTGTCGGCGCCGGCTGCAATGCGGCTGCGCCCAACCGAGTGCTCTCAAGAAATTCCAATGGTACCAGTAAGTGGGAATTTCCTTCACAACTTATTACACTTATTATTATTTAGTTATATATTTTTTCGTTATTTCGCGCGTTCAACCCCCCTTCAGTTTGTCGAATCTTGAAAATCCAGCGAAAAATTTAAATCTCCCCAATGCCTGTCTTTAACGAACGATCGATTGCGCTGAGAGGGGGGGGGGGATTTCAGACGAATCTGTGATGCGCAAATATAATGAACTTTGCTCCGAGGTATTTATATATGGATATGCGTGTGTTGAATTGTAGCTTCTTTTCCCGCCTGTTGCAATCGACTCCAAATAAAAATTGTGCATCCTTCAGTTCAGCTGCCTCGTGGCTTCCTTCCTTTCTGGGTTGGCTGCTGCGAAATAGCGCTAACGAGGTCCGACATTTGGCGTTTCGGAAGCGGGTTGGCGTTCACAGATACAATACGTCCGTGGGCGTCCCTTCCTAATCACAGACACGCTTTGCAGACCGTGTGTGTACACGGTTTTTTTTTAATTTTGCCGATCTTAGATCACTCCTCGTTGTTTGTCTGAATGCGCAAGTGACGAGTCGGTGACAGGCGCGAGCGGTGGAGAACAATGCTGAAGCAGACGAGAAAGCAGCGTACCAAATTGATGTCTTGCCGTAGGCGCAAAAACATTTTTTAAAAACCAATCATTTTGATGTTTTTCGACAGGAACTATTTGTCTATTCCATACATGGCACTGGTGAAATTAGACATTCAGTAGTTTGTTATCGAGAAATGAAAACTCGTGTTTATCGATCTGGCTAACTCAGGGAAAATCTTGCCGCACCACTCATCTGCCGCACTGGTCGCACAATCCATGAGGCGTACGGGATGAATGTTAATTAATTTACCGAAGGTATTTCTACCCGAACCTGAGTTCGATTCCCGCATCTCAACATACCATCTGATGCAGTGGGCTAGATGAGGATTCATTTTCTTAGGAATCTAGGACAGTTGCGGCACAAGTCAGTTCATCTAACAACTGAGCTACGCGAGGGGAAGCACAAATCTTGATGGTTTTCTTCCACTCTCGTGTCAGCACATGTTGATCAATAACGTTGGGCAGTCAATCATTGCTAATAATTGGCTATATTTTTCAACAGAGAAAATAATTGCTATAAGATAAATTGAAATGGTTGATTTGCTCGTCCAGCCTATCCGATTGGCCTCTTTGAGACTTACACACTTTACATGTACATCTACGCATGCAAATGAACCTTCTCGCAGTGAAGAGAGCATAATTAGCTCTGACTGAGGAGAGACTGCCCACCCCGATAAAACCAATGCGTCTGTCCGTATGCAAAGAACACTGGCGTGTCTGTAATTAAGTCGCTAATCATAGGTCTTGAGGACTGCTTCGAAATTAGTGTAGGTATTCAAAGCTCGAATAATATTGGTTTGCATGACCACGTCAATTATTGTTTGTGTACACTCTGAGGGACTAGGGAAGAAAAAAGGTTCCTATGGATACGCGACGCTGGGCTATTTCTTTTTCCTCACTACTTTGCATACGCGCAGATCCATATAACCGCACACAACCCTGTTTCGGTGTAATTTTAGTATACAATTATTGAATACACTCCAGTGTCTATCCACATGTGTATCCTTCCACCGTATAATAATGTTTTTTCTCTCACGAAATCGAGGTCTGCGTGCGTTCAAAGGGAATTGCTGATTGCGGTTTTTTCTTATACTGCCTCTATATTAATTTGGTGGATAATTGGCTTGTGGGCTCGTATACGATTGGACGAGGTGTCAAACTGTAGGCCCGCTTCCATTTTTAATGTCGACAGATCATTTCGTATGCAGTATTTGTTGATCTACCCAGCAATTAAATGGTTGTCTATGTATATACTTACTTCTCGTTAGACTTCATTAATGGGTGTGCGCTGTGTACAGCTGGCAACGTCGAGTGGGAACCAACCATCAAACTAACAAATTATCAAGGATAAACGCTGCGGCGGACGTTCACATGGGTTTTGCATGTGATGCGAAAACATTTAACAGATACATGTACATTCGTAGTTTTTGCTTCGAGTTAAAATGATTGAAATGAAATGGTTAGTTGTCAGGAACCAGATCCGTTTAACGCTAGTGGAATGAATATAAGACACGCAGAAAAGCTACTTTTGATTTGTAAAGTTTTAAAAGAAGAGGGAGGGTTCCCCCTCCCTCTTCTTCAAAATGGTGCCATGATGCCCGAACGATGCTTCCATAAAAATATATAGGAGTTATGTTATCTATTGAATTGCAATCAAGCCCGGCCTGACAAGTGCCAAGTGTATTGATAGTAACAATAAGGCATATCAATCGAGTGATTGCGTAGTTTATGAGAACCTTGCTCCGAGTTGGCCGGAAATTCTGTGCCCAGCTTGTTGAAATCTAAGGTTCGCAACTACAGTAACCCCTTTCCCTAATCATGTTTTGATTATCGTTTCACTTAATTACCGATTCATATGCGTCCATATATTGACTCAGCTAAATTGGCATTCCTCATTTTCAGGCACCGTCATTGTAGCAATTGTTTATTTTGAAATTGGCTGCGCCTGAGATAACATTTTGGAAATTGTCCAGCACTCGCCCGCAATGTCGATATTTGTTGGATGCAAAACGACTTTGAATGATTTTAAATAGAACAACAATTGTGGAATTAATGTGTGGGTGGGTGGACTCTGTACATTTATGTAAAATGGATGCCGAAACGGGGAGGGCCAAACGGGTAAATGTGGAGCAGATTCGAAATACTGACTTCTGTCCAAACAATGTTCGCCTATGCCTCAGTATTTGGACATGGTATATTTTTCAGCTGCCACTCTCGCAGGTCGTTCGCACATCCTCCTGAGACCCCCATCTCTATATGTGAATTTATAATTTCTGATAGCGCGCCGCGAGCCTACCTATACGGAAGTAAAACGTTTCATTCCAGTTTCTTTTTGTGTAATGTGGTAGCGGACATACGCGACCTTTTTGACGGCGTAAGCGTTATCAAGTTGTCGGACTTTTAAGAATCGACCACTTCAGTCGGTCGAGAAACGCTATTCGAAAACATTTTTATCCCTTTTGGATACTGTTTATTTGAATATTGGATGACAAATTCAGGAAATCCCCCACGCTTTCACCTGGGTCTCGAGAGGTTTCGGCTGGGCGTGCTTGTGCCCTGTGTATGTGAAAATAGTCCTGCACGTTTTAGATTGCCGCCGATTCGCGTTATCGGAGCCGGGAATATTATATAATGAAAAGATGACATTAATAATCGAGATTTATAGTTCGCACCACCACCGAACAGATAGCTTTATAATTTTCAGACACTATTAGCGAGCGTGGGATGGGGGTATGGTAGCGCCGGGGTGGCGGCACACGATTATGAAAGAAGGGGGAGATGAGAGTCCGGGGGACGCGCCCTTATCGCTCAACCTTTATCAGTCGTTGGCCATCTCTTTCGCCGTCGGTAAAGTCTGCAACAAAACGCCGTTGACTCTCTCACCACTCCATATTCGCTCCTCCTTCTTTGGTATGGTGGTTCTCCTCATTGGTATGCATGAAAAAGAAGTGCATTCCATACTCCTGAGACTTCCGCCCACACATTTTGGGGACCTCCAAATAAGTGATTCAAGTATGTGACTTGTACCATCATCAGTCGAGGCGACCTTCTTTAAATTTCAAAAATTAAAAAAAAAGGTGGCTAGCTTGTTTTTTGATCAATGCACTATTTACCTCGAGAACGCTTAAACGATTATTTGCTCTCACGAAACGCTTCCGAGGTGCAACTCTGTATATAGAATTGAAACTTTTCCCCTTAGTCAATTTTTAATATGCTCCCGTTTGATGCGCACCAGTCACAAAAATCCGTTCAGTTACCATTTCGGAGTGAGATATTGTTTTCTGCTGTACCAAACTTCAGATTTTGATCTGTTCGCTGTGAACCGCGCAGGGCGGCTGAAGACTTATTCGGCCACCACAAAAAAACAAACAAAAGAATAATGCCTAACAAACTTCTTCGGAAACGCAATTCGTTTTGTCTACTTCCCATATATGCCCTTCACCGTTCCGCATTTTTTTTCCTTCACCAAGTTGTGTAAGAACCCTACAGGTTCGTTACCCCCTTCGCTATCCTTCCCCCCCCCTCACAACCAACATTCGTTAGCGGAGTCCTCATTTTTGGCGTATTTTTATTTTTCCCCTTGGCCTACAAACTTTGTGCCGCCGACTTTATTTACTGCTATTGGGTGTGCCCCGTCCCCGTACCCCGCCATTTTCATCCCTTTCACTCCTGTCGGGCCTCTCGTCGGTAAGTAATGTGCGCTTTGTGTCGGACCATTTATAATGGGACGCTCGGCCACCTTGCCCCACCAAACCTTCCTATGACCCGAATTTTTGTCCGCGTTTAGCATTTCGTTTTAGCAACCTGTCACATTAAAATTAATTGTAATTTTTTAATGTGAAACAGATAATTTAAAATCTCATTAAGAAATTCCGCAGAAATAATTCAACAGTCATATGAAGTAAAGGTCGAAAAGTGGATCCTCGTTTTGCTCAAGTTGATGTGATTCTTTCCTGTGGCAGAATAGGTGACCAAGCCATGACAAAACGAGATTTTGTCAATTCGTGCCGAGACACGATAACCATCCATTACCTCACCTGATTCTTTATACCCAAGGTGCACCCCTTCACTCTAGTAACCCGGTTAATAGAGTGCATCCCATAGTCACCTGACGATGACTCGCCACTTCATTTTCATTCCTTCACGTTTACCCTCTTTTCTTTGCCTCCCTACTGCGGTTGGTCATCCGAAACATTCTCCCGCCCCTTCCGAACAATGAATGTTTCCGGAGTTTTCTCCAGTTTTTCTTACTTTACATCAGCTCAGTCACTACAGAAACGCGCCTCACACTATATGCTCAATCAAGTTAGAGGATATGCAAAATAAAACAAATTAAAAAAGATAAAATTGAATCAACATTTTTATGTGCAATTTAGAAAAGGCGAAATACGGCGTACATACTGCACAATTCACAAATACGGAACCTCATTATGACTGGTGAGATATTCTCGTACATATCTTGCGAGAATATTGGGACTTTGGGACTAGAAAGCTGGTAAGCCTCCTTCCTCAACGAGCATTTTTATATAACGCGAGAATATCTCATAAATAATGTATATTAAAATTTTAATTTCAAGGTACCTTTTTTGCATCAACGTTAATTCTAGACAACTTGAAATATTTAATGCGCATGTTTACTCAAGCTCGTTAGTGTTAGGAATATAAATACTCGTATATTTAAAATTATTAATTTATGGTCATTTACTTGCGCGTCAGACGTACACTGCAGTCTGTCTTACAAGAATGATAGTCGTAAATTGTTCATTTTGTGCGCAATACCAATTTGACTGTACTGATTCGAAAACAAGTATGCACTCGCATTGTCCATACTTGATCACGCGACGTCTACCTGTCGAGTTAATTGCCACATATTATTGAACCCGTCCGGTTTTCTCCAAGTAGGGTTTGTATCCAATTAGGCCAATTCAGGTTTATGAATAGCCAAAATCGTTTTGAACGGTGATTCCCCCACCTACTATATTATGAATAAGCTTCATTCAAACACACACACACACACAACGCGTTGAATCTGCAAACGTGCCGACATTTTTAATATGACATCACATACGAGTCGTTGGGTGTTGGGTGGGAGGGGTTGGGTAGAGTGTGGGGGATTGTGAGGTGGCGGTGTGGATAGAGCGAAATCGGATCATTTTATCCGACTCATGCTCCAGGCATTTGTGCGGAACGCCTTACTGCGTGTGATAAATGACATCACTTAGCGGTTGTGTGGCTATTCTCGGGCTGATTACCGTTGCACTGTTGGCGTGCATTCAAGAAAACCGCCGGCGAAAGGTTTGATTATGTTTATAGGTGCGTATCACGAACGGGAGCCGTTGCTAGCGCGAGAGTGCGTGGTGAGAAAAACTAGTATACATACTCGTTAGGCGCGGGTTGCGGGTTGCCCTCCCCACCCCCTTCTGCCCACATCCAGTATTCGGTTCAGTTGGCCAGTCACCAACCACCTTCGCCCACCCATCATGTACGGAGAATGTGTGAGTCCGGCCGATGAAATGGATTTTTATGGAAACGTGATACACAATATATTCATAGGGTTTCAAAATATTTACATGTGCGTTGCATTTGTGCTCGCATACTTAACTAAATGGAAACTGGACAACTGCGGGCCAGAAAGTCATGCACGATCGACATACTTTTCTTTAGGCTGTCGAAAAATGGTTCAGGTTAATCTTTCTGAAATCCTAAGCTGAGCGTGGAAGAAAAATGGAAACTTCGATAGAGTTGAAAAATATATTAGTTTGCGCATTTTATGTGAATATCAAAATTAGGAAGTTGAGAAGTACGATAAGGAAAATTGCGCACCAGCCGCTGAGGTAAACGTTATGTGACACACTGTATATGTTAAATTTTTAATTTATAGACAACTTCAACGTTTCCGTTCTGCCTTTGAAGTTTTATCGACTAGATCGCGTCTCCACAGATCTAGGAATCGAGTTAGTTTTTATTGGCAAAATTGTCAGTGTATATATATACCTTACCTTATTGGTTTGGCTTTTTAATTCCATTATTGTATTTTTTGCACTGCTGGTCATATTTGTCCAATGTTGCATGCCGTGGCCTGTGTGGGTCTAATTTAATAGAATTGAGGCAGACAATCAATATTTATGGCCATATATGACTCAGGTTAATAATACTTGCATTGCAAAAATGGTTAGATACGGAGGATCATTAGAGATTTTTTTTTCAAAAACCAAAAAGCTCATTGAACTTCAACCATGGATAAAAAATGTACTTGAAAAGTCTTATGGTTCCATTATCAAATCAAATTTATGTTTGAAATTAATTGTCAGTGCGAAAAATAATAGTTTAAAAAAGAAACAGTTCATGCATTGAAATCGCAAACGCAGAATGAGAATAAAACATATCAACGCTTGAAAATAATAATAAAAAAATATTATTCTCATTACAATAATATTTTAATTTTAATTTGTTTGTGCCTGTTTCGTTTTGTGCCGATGCACTTAAGGCTCGTACAATATATTACAAATATAAAAACACCAGTTCATAGAAGACGTGACTGTTCAAACCAAACGGCCGATGTATAAATCGATTAGCACAATTAATTGTTTTTGTTTCGGACTGATATAAATACTGCGAACTTATTATTGCGAAGCTAATTCGGTGATCGTTGTTATGGTAACCGTCATTAATCTGTAATTATAGCATTCCGATATTGAGGCCTTCGTTTGATTGGGTCTTCGCGAGACCATTCTCGAATTCGAAGTATTCCGCCCACCACACACACATATTGTAAAAACATTGATTGAAATAATAATAATAACCTAAAAAAAATCTTTCTAGTTGGATCGTTCTTTTGTGTACTCATTTCCAATACGGAGAAACTCGTTTATCTTCTATATAACGGCTCATTCACCAAATAGCCTGCAGGGCAACCGGATTTGCCAACCCATTTTTATGGAAATCCGACTTAATGATGCTCAGAAAATGTTGACGCTAATTAATACAGGATGTCTTTTTAAAACACGTCACTAACAGTTGCTTGCCAGATATTTGATTTGTAGGCGAGTGCGTGTGTTGATGTCAAGCGCAACGTATTCAACTCGCATCACATTTACTGTCTGTTTACTGTCACAATGTTTTGGAATAACTGAAATTAAACTTAGCCGCCGAATACAAATTGGATATTCTTTAGCATTAAAAACACCCTGTAAACCAGCAGTTTGTTAATGAGTTTTTGTGTGCCCACCCAGACAAAATATGACTATACATCATGTGGAAGTGGATTATACGTACGTATAGATCTTAGAGGGAAACCCTTTTTTGTTATGGGGATGCTATAGAAATGGGTCTGATTATTAATATAAAAAATAGTTAATTACTTTGAGCGTAGCAGGAAGCAACCAATTTTTAGCTCATTCAGCATGCTCACTTTGGGAACCATCTTGCATGTATGACTACGATAAGGGGTCAGATAAATCAGCACAAATGGGAGGGCATACAGTTTGCGTCAGCGATGAAACCGCTCGGCTCAACAGGATTTTTATTTTAAACCAATCAGGAAAACGCCATTCACATAGCACTCGTTTGACAACGGCGAATGTTCCTGATCAATCATTTTTCATAACTTGGCAACATCAATAAAATTCACTCTCAAAGTCCACTCTAATTGCACAGGCATTAAACAAAATTGGTACAGCGAAGATGTCCAAAATATTGCACTATATCTTGTTCTGGTGTGACCAGAATTTGTTTTTGAGACTTCTGAGCAGTCGATATGCGAGATGGAACCCAACGTCAATGGTTGTTATATTTTTTTTTGTTTAATTTCCCTGTCGAAGCATCGGGGACTCGAGTACTGACTGGTGCCGAGGCATGTCACCCTCTTTCTTGGTTCTACTATAGGAGAGAGAGCTTCTACATTCAGGATCGCCAAAGGTCGAAAACTACTCGACGGCAGTTCTAACAAACACACACTGATTGTGTCATTTTTTCATTCATTTCCCTACAATTTAAATAAAAGAAATAAAAATATGCGCCTGTGTGAGAAGCCACAGCATTAACTTCAATGCGAACTTTTTACTGTCGGTGGCTCCGCAGCCGTTATAGGTTTAATAGCAATAAATGTAATCCCCTCGAATTAACATAGCGGTGTTGTAATTTTCATTTTTATTTCTGAATCTTTTCCACGCGTTACGTTACAAAGCTAGAACAAAAACGCACAGTTTATTGCATTTTTCAACCGACATAAAAGGCCATTCCATAAGTTTTCAATGCGAAAAAAATGAAATACCGACCATCACAGATTTCAATTAATTCGCCCGTTTAATGGTTAAGTTATATTTTTATTTTTCGTCTGTCTTCAACCGAAGGATTGACCAATTAGGTACGTTGCACTTTCTAAGTGTGTGAATGATCAGTGTGGGGCGGCGCCTACGAGATACTCATTTATTGATGCTGTTCACAAGAAACGTTCGTTCGTATATAAATAGCTTTATCTGATGAATGTTTACGTCATCGAAAATATATTATCAGAAATAATAAAATGTTTCAAAGTGGTTTTCGAGCTTGATGTTCTCTTTCTCTCTCTCTGTGTGCATCCCGCTGTGTCATCCATTATGGAGACCCGGCGCAAACTGGGCAGCGTGTATCGGGATTCCAGCGACCAGGGTAGTCGCAAGTCGGTGTCAACATTCCGGAACACCACATCCACAGATTCGGCAGCGGCGAATTTGCGGGACCTAAGTGGCTCGCAAAGCGTTGTCGAAAGCGGTGAAATGTGTTTGCAACCCACGGCTGTGGGCCGAGATTGCTGCCGCGTTTGCGCCCGGGCCCCTCCAGCGCTAACTTCGTCTGCCGTCATTATGGATGCGCGCTCTCGAAAATAAAAACTTGAATCGGTTTACTCGCGCAACTTGTTATTGTCTCACAATGGGGGAGGGAAAAAAATTAAGCTTCCCCGAGATGGGATGGTGGTGGTGGTGGTGGTGGTAAGCGTGCATGTGTGTATGTATGCGCGTGTACAGTAGACGTTAGGCCGCCGCACACACACAGATAAATCCTCCTGAGCTCTCTATGCGCTGGACGAGAGATTCTGCTGCTGGTAATTCACTCGTTTTCATTCTTCAAGGGTGATAAACGGACGCCTCGGATTTGATTTCTGCACCGTGTCCAACGGAATATAATTAATTGAGATTAACCGAATGTGCACTAAAGCTGTTCTGCTGGTTTACGTCGGACTCACCAATTAAATTACGTCAGACCCGAATTTCTGGAGGATATTCACCAACACCCGGCTTCCAATAAACAAGAATCGCACTGGAATACAGTTTACAGAGTGTGCATTTCGTTATAAATTAAAAATAAATCATTTAAATCATTTTTTGTTTATTCGCTTACCTGAAGAACAACTAAGTAAAGTTTGAAGCGCTATCGGTTCAAGTGTTGCTAATGTAATCAATTTTTAAAAAAATGTGAAGTCGGTTGCTAGCAACTCTTCCTTTGTTGCAGGAGTAAGTAATATTGTCGATTCAGTCTGCAACGTTGCCATTTTCCAAAGCCGAACGAAAAAGAAAACATGACTTCACGTTGTATTTTGAAGAAAATAATTGTACATCGATAATTGCCTGAACCAAGTACTTCGCGTATCGCGGTCGCGAGTCTGAAGAGGTTTTATCGAAACATATGGATGTAGGTGAATTAAAATTAAAATCTCTCGCAAATGGGGCTCGCTTTTCATTTGATGGCGTCTGATTATGGCTTTGTTTATAACAGAAGATGAAGAACATGATAGAGTGAGAGTGAGATAGAGAGAGCGAATTGAACGAGGTGGCCGCATGCCGGGAAGTAATGTCGGTTGGGTGGTGGTACGAGGGGGGAGGAGTTATCATGGGTAGGGGGTGACTGTCACGTGACAATAGTTCTACGCTCTCGTCCAACTTCTGGCATTTCACAGTCGCGGCAATTTATTAAACACACACTTTTTTTCTAGTATTACGAACATTTTATAGACGTACACGGTGTGACGCACATTTGTCAAACATTTAGGGCTGGTTGTCGGGCAACGCCGGATCACGATTGGTTAACCCACTTGAGCCCACTTTTCTAGTTTGAAAATAACGTCCGTTGTTATTGGGTGACACGATTTCATGCGTCACTCCTAATCCAAAAATAACTGTAATTAACAACACTGTAAAAGTAGCATATTACTTTTAGGATGTTTTTAAATGATTATTCATAATAATTGATACAAGGATTTTCTAAATGCAAAATAACCATAGCTATGGGTCGCTTCGCTCTCTCTGTTATTTTGTCAGATTTTAGATCTGCATGATTGACCCATTTGCTGATAAAATTGCAGAACTCCGTACAATGTCACCGGATTGTTATTTGTATATTTTACCCACAGAAGGGGTTTTGTGTTTTTTTTCGAGAATGCTCCAACCTTTAATCGTCCGATTACTTCCCGTGCGAGTGTGTTTTCCCCATGTGCAGTACGGTGGCCCCGCCGACCGAGCCGTCTCAAATGTGGCCCTTCCTGCGGAGGCGTTGCCGAAGCCTCCTCCTCCTATAGCCGGTGATGTACGGTGACGACGCGCGCGCCGCGAAACGAATTAAGCTAAAAACTAATTTGATAATAATAAAAATGGTCCTCGCGTATTTTCTCCCCGCGAGTAGGCCCACGCTATAGGCCACGTTATACATGTCCCGAGCCGAGAGAACCGCACGGCGCGTACTCGGGGTCCGGACGCTCGTGCCATGGTGTGAATGCAATTGCAATGGTGCCTGTGCGCGACAACGAGTTTCACGCGTATACTAGAACACGGCGTGGGCTCATTCTTTCACGCGGATTTGCCATGATACCTCCACGTCAATCATGCCTCACAGTTCCCCGTTATGGCTTACGCTGTTACGCCAGTAGCCTTAAATGGTCAGCCATCGGTCCCGCGGGTAACGCAACTACTCGTACAGACCAGACGAGTCGTGGGGGTTCGAGTCCGCAACGGTTCGCTTGTGGGCCATGTGCGAAGGACTGTGACGGTGGGGTTTATGGTAGAGTCGCTGATGGGCCACCAGCCAAAAATGTACAATGGAAAATGCACAGGCACATTTCCAACTTTTTAGATGCTAAGCGTGTATAGGCTACCTTATTCTTTTCTGTTATTTATTATGAACGAGTGGTTAAATATATGCAATTGGAAGCATACTAAATAGTGTTTTCGACTCTCACCAAACTCAATTGTTGTCTGCCATCGTATTGGCAATTCTCGACAAAATAAATAGTTGTTCGTTCTGTACGAGCAAAAACTTGGCGCCATTTTGTAGGTGTCATTTTTTATATGCTATATTTATTTGAACTCTTGTTGCCAATGTCATCGACACTTTAGGGGAAAAATATTATGTTGTACAGGTTACGCAAACTTAAAAGAAACGCCGACTATTTTACTTTCTCGTGCTCTCACTCCTAAACTTAAAATTTCCATGTAAAATTGGCCCCCGACCTGCACAGTTTTGAACGCATGATTCTTGATTTACGAAAAAAGCTTGACCACGCGCCATTGACTTTTCCAAACTTCATATCGAAGGCGTCTGACGTAACTAATCTCGATCCTTGACTAACAATCGAAAAATGCATCGCCTTGGTTAACAGTGGACAAACCACCAACCCTGGTTGTTGGAGGCCCAAATTCTGCCCTCGCAGCATTCTAATACAGATGTCCATATCGTTGGTCGACGCGTGCCACGAACATTGGCGCGCGCGCGCACGCGTTAATGATGATGACGTAGCCCGTCGATGGCGCTCTCGGTGCTGTGCTGCAGGGGTTGGTGTGTTTTATGGACGGCCATTGCGCTAGACTCACTCTCCATCTCTCCCTCCCCCTACCTCCCTCGTTTATTATGCACTCGCGCGGAGGGCGAGAACGGCGAACGCCATTGGTCCGTCGACGATCGTGAATTGAGTAGTGCACGCGGGGGTGAGGGTGATGACGTAACCGTTAGTGGTTTTTTTTTTCTTTTCTTCAAACTGTATTTTTCCTTCTCTCATGCTATAATATAACCCCAGCCATTCGCTCGAACCCGTATCTACTGGCGTGCATGAGTGTGTTGATGCGCTCGCGTTATAATTCGGTGTGGCAGCGATAGATAGTTATGCATTGGAGAACATAAAAAAACACCGCAAAATAGACTGATTGTACATGTATGTCTCTGCACGTCAGATCATTTAGTTCTTGTTCAGTTGGACTGTGTGATAAGCATGGCATCGACGTAGAGCGCTTATGCACATTACGTCACGAGAAGAAAAAAATCCACCAATCGAAACCCTAATAAACGATGTTGCGTCCAAATTGCGAGTGATATACACAAGTATACCACGAAGAATCTCAATCGGTGTTTTATTCACAAGTGCATGCAAAATATTAGCAAATTAGTTTCGTTTATGTTATTGGCCTTTTTCATATTGATATAAAATGCGTTCATTGATTGCTAATCTGTTTAAGGCATAAATTGCGTTTCAAGGCAAAAATCGTTTCATACAACTGAGTAGTGCAAATTAACTGTTACATTTGTTTCGATATTACTTGTGGTTATAAATCTAAAACCAAGGTGTATTATTTTAAGATGAGGCACATGAATTATTCAT
>JAQGBY010003960.1:0-17802 GCA_034698785.1 Mycogona germanica | reverse complement strand
TTTCTGGAGCTTCCGTTTTTTATATGAAGTCAAACTATTCATCCTCGTGGGACCTGACTTTGGACCTTGACGGGGGGGAAGTGATGTAACACGGGATCACTTGGTTCAAGAATCTCCCCTGCATGTCTAAAATGTACAATTGATTTACGGTGTTGGTGTGTTAACTTCGTGACATAACGATGACTGGGTGATATATCCATTTACTCCATTGAAATATCAGTTTGTTATGGAGAAATACATCAGTGAGTTTAACATTTCCAGCGTGGTCATTTGTTTGTCAAGCGTGTGTCAAATGTGTTGACAGCATTTAAAGTTCGAAATCAAAATTGGTAGTCTGGACTGCACATTCTGGAAGATGTGAAATGATGTCCTTTCTCAAGAATATTCATATAGGTCTCCTCTGAACATTTTGCGCACGTAGGGCAATGCATTTCCAAAGCGAGAGCAGCGCTCCCCGTGTTGCTTTACGAATAAAACGTCGTCAACCATGTCATGATTTCTACGTGGAGACGTCGACGTATCAATAAAATCTCTCGACAAGCCCCTTGTGCGCGTTTACATCCCCATTGGTCCCCGTGACGTCACTTCCTACTGTATCTATATCCTCACTGCCGGTGTGCTGATGGGTGGAAGGTGGAAAAGGGGGTGATTTTTTATTTATTCTTCCTCCATTTTGTATTTGCCTCCTCGTTTCCATGTCCCCCCCCACCATTTCCTCTCCCCGCGTATCCTACTTGAAATGCGTAATAAAATGTGACGCCAGTTTTCACGACGTTGCCAAACGACGGTAATCTTATTCGCTAGGCCGTCTTGCAACAGACGTCGCTCCGACCGTACACTCCATACGTATACACCCCCCTCCCCATCCCCATCCCCACCCCTCCTTATACTTAGTGTCTCACCCGCCCAACACCTCTTTTCACCAGTCACGCCACTATCAATTTACTGCAGGAGGCAAATTGGTGGTGCGTGGTGAAAAAGTTTGAGCTTATTTTTTTTATTATTTTTAACGCATGTTAAAACTTTTGTCTTCGAATTGAGTTTCAAACACATTTCAGATGAAGATCTTTTGTCTTTCGGAATTCGGCCGTGAAGCGTTCGAATGTAATCGAAATGTTGCAGTCTGCACCGAGATGGACTATTTCAGTCAAATCTGTTTCTTGAGCGCCATCTAGCGAACTTCACTGTGGGGAAAAAATCCTTCTTTGACGTTGTCTGAACGATGAAAATAAAAATATTTCGTCGCTCTGTCGGTCGGAGACGATAGGAGATATTTAATAAAATGAAGACTCACTCCATGCTCGTAATCCCAAATCTTCATTCTTTAAAACAATTTACAAGTTTTAGTGGAATCTTTCGAAGAACTCCGGAAATAGGGTCCGTTTAGGTGCGGGTCTTTGGACTGTTTTCGCCCGTGAAGACTGTCGTATGTGCTCTTGGCGCGCGACATCATACCGCATTTTTTTATCCCTTCGCCGTTACACACAGACGAGTGAGAGAGGGGGTAAAACGGGGGGGGGGATATCTACTGGCTCGAGAACAGTGGCAATCTGGGAGATGACTGTGCCAAGCGATGAACCGTGGAGATAGACTCCACCGACGCTGCTCTTATATATATATACCGGGCGTAATTCTACGGCTTGGGGTGAGGATCGCCCGTCCCCACCCCGGCCGCCCCTGCGCCTGGGTCTCCTCCACCGTTGAGCACCACCCCTACATCCTCCCATTACTTCTTCCCCCCTCACGCCGTTGCTCTACCTTGACACTATCTTGATTACGCAGTGCGGCTGTGTCTGCAGGAACCCGTATGTGCAGGGTGTTTCGAAGTTATAAATTGGGAAGTGGAGTTGGTGGGTCGACTACTTTGATATCGGTCGTTGGGGTGGTGCGCCAGAGTTAAAAAAGTTGTAACCAAATTTTTAATTCAAATTCAAACCATTCCAATTTTTATTTCCGGTGCGCGTTATTCTTCATCCGATACTGTTAAAGTAATGACGAAGGTAATGGGTGATGTCTTTCAATTTACATTTCACAAGATACACTTTATTATATTTTATTGATGGAGCCTCGCCAGCTGATTCTTGCAGCATCGAACTTTCGAGACTGGATGTGCAGCAAATACATTTTCCAAAAATAACTTGTCCTTACAGGTGAACTGAGAACATGATATCGGAAGATCGTTTCTTTCCAGGACGGCGTTGTCGTGCATCTGCACCATGTGACGTCTTGCGAAGTCTGTCGTAGATTGTTGTGGCGGGCGTTTCCTGGCGGTTCGATCAATCGCTTTTTCGGTCGTCCAAAAACAGTCGCCTTTTTTTCGATTTTCTGACGCACCGGGCGTTGAGTGATGTCACTACCTATTGATACTGTTCCATTTTCTTGTCGCCGTGTGTCACTTACGGATCTGTAGTAGCACGTCTGATCTTCATTTATTCACGAAATTTCCATCTCGCACATTCAACCATGTGCAAAAGAGGTGTAAACAAACTGTATACTGGTGGATCGGGGGCAATTCGGAGTATGTTTTTTGTGTGGAGTTTGTCGTCTATGTATGTGCTACTCTGTTGGCGTCTAGGTCTAGGTGGCGTTGACAGTTTGACGGTTGTCTGTAATTGTCACAAACTATTGGCGCCTATCAATCACATTTGCCACTAGGAGCTCTGGTCTTAATGGACGATAGTCCAAGAAACCTGTTCAGTAGTGGCATCGTTGTTTCTCCGATCATCGATTTTTCTTACAGTAACTGCAATGAGCTCTGATTCTCTGGAACCGCCACCAGACGGTACCAATAACTGTCAGGCGTACAGGGGATATCTGTTTGTGTTTAGCTGGTTCGAACTCCACCGCCTTGGTGTTACCTGGTTTGCGTTTTCTCGCGCCGAAACGAAAGGATGTAAACATTGGAACCAGAATAATCTATGACGTGACGTTTAGCGAGCTAGTATAAATATAGAATTGCGGTTTATTTGCATAACCCTGAACTACTAGAACACGCCACATCAACATACGTTATTTATGTCCAGATTTATCTGGAGTGACTTTAGGTATTTATTTAATGATTTTGTGTTACGATTATTTTTAGTCAGCTCGGCGAAGTCACGTATGAATTATCTGGCCAATGGTTAGTCAAACCTGGAATTTGAAAGTGTATTTAATATGGTGAACAGATGTTTGTATAAGTTGATTGTTTTTTAGTTCTTCTTATATCAATGAATATTAATACGAGCCGAAAGTGGTTGTCATTGTGTTAGTGGACGGGCCTAAAAAATATGAGTTCTTTATTTTTATTTTCTGTGTAGGTATTTTGTAGCTTTTGTAAGATTCTCTTCAAGCTGCCTACGATGTCCGAACAAAGGTTGATAGTCGCTGGCCTACATTCTGAAGGCACACAAGCTTAGTTGAAGTTGAGCTTTTCTGCGTGTTTGAATAATAAGAAAAGCGACGTGGTGTCGGACCGGAATGACGTATTCGCGTCAGGCCGGTCTAAGCCGAGATAAGAGATTTATGTACGAGTAAACCGACATCTCTACCTACCGTATTACGCCGATACCGTTATGATCCCAGAACCCCTGGCATCACGATGTTTTAATTTTTCTTGGAGCATCAAACATCATTACGTGCGCATTGTTGGGTTAGTTAGGAAGGTGGGGTTTGGTTGGTGGTGGTGGAGACGGTTGGGATAGGCGGGCTTTATATATCCCCCTTCACCTCACCCCAATACTAAGGGTTACGGGATTTTCGGCGCAGCCACAGAAAGCTTGACTGACTTAATCGATAAAACCAACGCTATCTTTTCTCACGCAGTACGGCTTCGCTAATCGCCTAGCGTTAGCATGTTCCGTCGCGTCCCGTTATTTCCCGTGGCGGAGTGTGGACGCAATTAAGCGACACTGAATCACTTTTTAATATGCTCTGTGGTTTTTTTTTGTGTGGATTTTTTTTTGCCATCCTTGAGGATTCATGAGTTTCTCGGATCTTGCTTCCAAAAGTGCGCTCATGTCTTAACGCGTTGCATTGTTGTTGTAATGTATGCGGTGGAAATGCGCAATTTTGGGTTGCGCTCATCTGTAGGTTAAGTTGGCGTGTAGTAGGAAAGTAGTGATGCGCGATATTATTCGAATGTCTAAAACTACCCTCACTTCACTATCGATTGTTTTACGACTATCGTGGTTTTCGAGAGTCCTAAAGTTCAAAACCATCTATGGTCATTAGCCACTCCCAGTCACCCACCGCGTAGTCCATGTTTCAAAACTATCACAATACCTATCGATATTTCCGGTGTGGTAGAGAGTATTTCACACCTGATTGCATCGCTCATTCAAACGTCCTCCATCAAATGACTAAATGGCGACATTCGTCAATTTCCATGACCCTTCAAGCATCATGTCGCCACCGCATGCTCGCAATCGTAATGTCCTTACTCCCGGTGCCCATATAGCGTTAATAAATTCATATCCCATGAGCACAACAACATAAAGACCTGAAATAAGTTGCGCTGGCCTTAAAATTTGCGACACTCTCTTTAATTTTTTGCCATTGTGGTATGCGTTTTTTAGATGCACTGAAACAGCACAGTATTGGATAGCAAAAGCGTTCTCTTGTTTAAAAATTCGAATTAAGGTCATTTCCATTCTCTTATTTTTTCCACATCGACGTCGTCCATCGATGTTAAACTTAGACACAGGGGTGCGCATCATTTAGCGCACTCGGAATTAGACTCTTGACATTTTTAATTGATGAATTGCGTACTCGAGAGCGCGTCAATATTTCAATATTTGATCGAGAAATTTACCGATTCTTCTGGGACCGGTGAACGTGCTCGTTGTGCGTCAATTGAACGGCATTTCGAGTGCCATTTCTTCCCAACCTCCATTTTCTTTTTTGTTTATTTTGGAGTGCATACATGGCCCCTCATGTGTTGCTCAGTTGGGTGGTTGGGGCGTTTGTTGGTTGACCTTTTCCTTTAAGTAAACGCGGCGCTTTTTCCAAGCACTTTTTTCGTCTTCCTCTTTTTTTTTTCTTCGGCTCTTTTCTCACCCAATTTATTTGTGTTTCACTGACTGCCCGGAGGCGATGGGTACCGTCGCTCTCTCTTTCTCCACACACACACCACACACCCACATTGGCGCGTTCACCGCAAATATTTCTCGGAAGCGACCCAGTTTGTCGTGCCCTCCTAAGAACCAAGCAAAAACTGGCAAGTTTTTCTGGATGCTTCTTTTTGGGTTGCACGTAGTGCTCGCCCTCGAGGTATTCTCATGTGGAAAAAGGAGATCAGGAAGATAAGTGTACACGCATACACACTCTCGCCGAAAACAAGTTCCTGCCAAACGGGGTCTGGCTCGACAACAGAACCTGGATAGGAAAAGCAATCGGCGGCCAATAACTAAGTGACTCTGCCAGTTAAAGCGGATAGGTCGTGGTGTTGCACGAATGTGGGGACAATTTCTAAAAGATTTCTGCTTGATTATTATTCGAGGAAATATCGATTGAATTTTTAGGTCGTCTGTAAATTAAATCGTAAAAGTGGGCTCATGATAGTTTTATGCATTCCAGAAATTTGGAACCGGTTCCATATTTTACAGAAACCAGTTTTTGGATATTCGTTTGATGGGTCTCGCGACATGAATTGTTTATTGTAATCGTGACATGAATTGTCATTAACATGAATTGTTTGGCAGAATTCGTAAAATACGGTATGTTTAAGTGAGGAGGTCTGCTCTCTCTCTGTATATGTTGATATTAGCGTTATTTATAAATAATGGATCCTGTTGACTAATCAAATTTATGCGCGGAATGAAATTCGATGATGGTCATTAATTATGCGCATTTTTATAACCCCGGCGTCATCGTCATGGCAACAACGAAATCTGTATTTGTTGTTCGCCAAATAAGTATTGTGACATTATTTTTGCGAATGCTGAAAAATGCGTTGCCATGCAGTCGCAAAAAGTGACCACCATTTAAAGTTTGAGAACAGTTTTAATTTCGGGCCACGTCATTAGGAATAAATCCCCCCACCACCATACAATTCCATAACGCCCATTTCACACGTCACACAATGGCGGATGCAGTGGAATAACGTTCGACGGTTGAACCACAATTTAGGCAGTAATTACATGCATCGTGCGGGGGGAGGGTTGGAGTAAAGTCAGGCCGTGCTTTTGCACGGACGGGTTGACACGAATTTATTCTGTTTGCTTTTCGTCTGCAGTCTATTTGGAAGCGCGCCCCGCTTGCAATTTAATTTGCTGGTAACGTCGATGTTTACTCTTCATTACGGACACGAACAATTTTCGTTCGGTATATT
The DNA here is from genome assembly GCA_034698785.1 of Mycogona germanica. NCBI lineage: Eukaryota > Metazoa > Arthropoda > Diplopoda > Chordeumatida > Chordeumatidae > Mycogona > Mycogona germanica. The sequence continues at coordinate 11,492 of JAQGBY010003960.1, read as the reverse complement.
ATTAGCTAATCTAACCCTAAACGCAGAGGGGAGGGAATTTTTTCTTTATGTAGGTCATTTATAACATAAAATATATTTAACCAATATATCGCCTGATTGTGAACACTTTAAAAATGGCTGGAGTTTGTTATATATAAAAAACGTTCGCTCTCAGATTTGCTTCCTAATTTATTTTTAACTAATTCGATACAAACGATATGAAAAGTGTGCTTAATTTTATTGCTCTGACCTAATTGTCTCTGAATTTATTTATTTATTTGTGGTATGGTTTTCTTAAACGATTGTTCTCGTTCTGCATTATAAAGTAATCGCGTAGACTTGATAGAGGCGGGCTCACATGCTGGTTGCAATGTTACAGCCGGCGCTGGCAATCACACACAGCAGCGGAGCTGTGCCAGGTTGCTTGCTTATGGGGGGAACGCGCCAACTGTCGCCAGTTGTCGAACCAATTTATGCATTGCTGCCCCGTGCGTACGCAAACACACAGATCACGGGAGTTGGGCTAGTTTGCTTCCCGTCGGGGATTCACCATTGCGGCGGGTCTTGGGACACCGAATCTATTTTAGCGTTGCTGTTCCCTTGCGTTGGCAAACATCCAGAGTACTCTGGACATGTCTAGTTTATCGGAGGGGGAGGGTGAGAATTCGAATTTAAACCCGATTGGTTTCTTTTTTTTTCATTTGGGATATTTTTGTCTGCAATCATGCTAATCGATTTGGCTATGAAATGCTGTTGGGTTTTTGAATCTACTTACTATTTTATTTGGATTTCAGAATTTTTATTTTTATTTTGTTTTTGACCGGCAATAATTGTTTGAAACACTGGAAGTCCAGACTTTTTTAATTTAATTTAAATCATTTTTAACGCGTTTTTCTTTGTCTTGGCTTTTATTTATTGCGTGATGTTTTTGTTTGATTTAGTATGCAGTCCATATAGCGAACACGGTTACATGTCATTTTTTTCTCTTGTCATTCTGTTTGTAAAATATGGAGTACAATTTCAGAAATATTATGATTTCGTTCAATGGGTCACAAAAGGGTTTTACTCGTCAATTCCCGTTTGTGCCACATATAATATTGGATAAATCGATTATTTTGTTAGGATTTACGTTAAATGTGCATTTAACCTCTGTCATTTGGAATAATTGATAAAACTGAAACCGTCAGTATGTTGTTCCAGTCGCGCGGCCGAATATTTCGGAGAACCAGCCTTTTTATGGACGAATTGTTCTCGTAATGAATTGACTTTGCCAAGTTGGCAAGGAGCGGCTAGAGAGACGCGTCAGATAACGTCGTGGCCGTTTTCGCCTGTCAGCATCCGCATCGGTCATCGGCTGACCGGTCTGATGGTCGATCAATTGGTGCGACCGAAAGCCAACAAAGAGACTCCCAGTGTGTGCGTGGCTCTCGGCGGTAGAACTTTAATTGATTCGAGAACGCTCCGTCGACGCTCTGGGATTTTACCGACCCCCGACCCCTTTCACACTGCCTCCCTTCAATTGGCGGGTCGCCTGGGTTTCAATACCGAAGTCGCACGAACAAATTCGAGTCTTTACAAACAGCCTTTCATCCTCATAGTCCTTAAGTGACCCGTTTGTTGAAAGGGCTCTATTCAAGTACTCAAAAGCATTCAGCAACTGATGTTTTTGAGTGTTGGGATGGTTAAGTGTTTTTATTATTAATTTATTTTACAATTTGTCCACGATTCACGATGAAATTAATTTCGATGAGTTTGTTTTGAATCCTATTGGTCTACTCAATGCTTCATCTATCTTAGGCCAAAGGGTTGATGGTTCAAAGAAGTGCAGGTTCACTCTTTGAGCGCATATGAATGGTAGGTCAGGTTAAGTAGGGGCTTGAGGCAGTAATTCAGGGAGCGCTGTCCTGAAATGTTTTTCTGTGTCCGTGCGAATGAAATTGAATTTTGCTCTGCCTACGCCAGCGGTTGTTTTTTTCTTTTCTTTTTCTTTATATTTCTTTTACGAATCTCTGGCTTGCCAGTGAAGGTGGTGCTGCCAAACAAGCGAGATTGGACGGGGTAAATTATCGCCTCCATTCGGTCGGAACTCCGAAATTGGTGCATCGTTCAACCAACGGACAGAAAATCTATTAACGAATTCCGATAAACTATCTGCAAGTGCTCGTACATTTCGGTTGGATCACGTATAACTCGTCGGGTTGCATCCGCCCAGACAGGCAAGTTCAAACTGGGCACTCGTCATGATTATTTTTATCGAGATATCGCTTATTGAAAATGGGACAAATTTGTTCTTAAAAGGAAATCAAGCCGTTTTTTCAGGGTCGTCGCAGCTATAGATTATTCGAAACGTCAAATATACACACTGTATTTACGGTCATACGCCGAAAATCGATTATCGTTGGTCACGTCCTTATTCGTAAAGCGACGCTGGTAGTGTTGCTGTCGCGTGGTGCATAGAAAAATATGTTTAAATGTTATCTGATTTGCTTATCTGTTGGTGTCGCCAGTTATTGATATTTGTTATTATAACTTATACCTTGCAAGCGGTCGGATTGGCGATTTTGGACATTCATTTGTACAAAATGTTGCCGAAAAGTGGTCAAACATTCCATAGCGGATTCGAGAATCAGTACCGAGATTACGACATCTGATACACCATTGGCTTTGAGCCTCATGGAAATGGGGACGAATTATGAGATATTGTTTATCCAAAAATTTAAGCTGAAGTTAGAATTTCTCTCCAAACATAGTCTGACGATAAAAGTGTCAACTAGGAAATATCCTACACATTCAAATAAATTCGTCTTAGCTTGTTGATTCTTGGAAGCGTCTTAAAGTATCGACTTTCCGGATGCTGGCGAAGTCTTTTGGAACAATGGAGTTGCACCAGTGTCTTTAAAATGTAGACGCAGTATCTCACCATAATCTTAATAACGCGTTTCCAAAAAGCAAAGATGGTTCGGAGGGTTTCACAGGCGCAAGAAGAGTTTATATCTTTATTCCAGTGCTATCTATTTTTTTCTCACATACATTGTCCTGAATTTTAAACAGGTTTTACTGGTGTCAACGGGGAAGTTCCTGGCTGCGTTAGTGGCAGGAGCCTGGCTATAGTCGTAAGCGGGAGGAAAGAGGGGTTTATGGTGGATTAGATATCGACGCGCGGTTTCATTCATTACATGCTGCCACGCTTCGACGCCAAAAATAACAATTTCTCTTTGACCCCGGACACCTTCCAATCAGAAATAATTTATTTTGGGTGTCTTCCAATCCCACCATCCGCATCGGCGGTCCACAACGTCTTCCTCTTTCAACTCTCGTCGCGTAAATACACGACGATATCAAAAGGCTGGTTTTCGCAGCACGACGTCAGCTCTTGTTTGCCAGCTGCAAATAAAGAGGACGTGTCTTGCGGTTATTTCGAAACGAAATTGCCGTCGGCCACGCTTGGTGGCGCGCGCTGCGATTTGGCGTCGATTGCCATTAGCCAACGAGGTGCTAGGTTCGAACGGAGATAGGAGTCTCCACGGTATTGTGGAGAACTTCACGATTGCGATCAAGCTAGCTTCTAATCTCGCCATCAACTATAACTGGTACCACATGGTCCACTGAGAACCGGTTGATCCTTGGACTTGTGGCCGCACCTGGCTAATTCCTGACAACAAATTAATTTCTTAAGCTCGTGGATTTTGTTCTGCACTTGCAGCATCTTATGATCGACGAGCATTTCGAAAGAATACCTGTATCTTTAAAGAATTGTATTTAATAGTTTTCTGCTATCTTGAAAGGTGTTACCCGATTTAAGTAAGCCAAACATTATCTGAATACGAATTGCCTACTCAACTTTGTCAATCCTCTTGACCTAAAATAATATCCGTTGTAAACATCGTATTTGAATGAGATTTGTCTCTCATACTTGGTGGAGGTCCTCCCGTCCGTCCACGTCTGTTGGTCTCTTGGGGTCTCCGAAGGGGACTTTATCCGTTTCGTTGCCACGACTAAATTGCTTACGCGTTCTTCCTTCAAAAACAACTCCTGCCTTTTTGCGCAGATATACATCGAGATGGTGTTTGTGTGTATGTGTGTGTGTGGGCGTAACAATGGAATGTCAGAGCCGAGACTTTTCCTTGGGCGGGGCATGTTCCTTCGCCAACTACGTCACTGGTTTATTCGAATCCGCTCAGCATTAAGCCACGGGTGTGGACATTTGGCAGAAGGGAGGAGCGTCTCACCAAGTGTGGAAGCAGTGAGGCGATATTTTTTTCTTGTCACGATGCCAAATTGTTGGCGCAGATTAATCTGCGAAACACTTGCCAAAAATGATCTTTCAAATGAGGTTGTTAAAAATGTGCTCGTTCTACAATTTGCGCACAGTTGGGCAGTTTTCAACTAATTTGGTTCTAGTAATTATTTCATTTATTGTTGTATAAGCCATCGGCGGTAATATCGTTGCTCTATCCAAAGTTGGAAATAAGCCTCTGCGTCAATCGGCTACAATCAGAAGCACATCAATGGTGAACGGAAATGAGCAACTTAAAATAATTCGTAAAGTCGATGTGTAGTTACTTTTCATCATTCTTCGTTGTTAGTTTCTATGTATCTTTGTTTAAACGCCATCACCCGTCGGAGATCGAGACGAATTGGAACCCTCGATCTTCCAGGGGTCCGGAGACGGGGGCGTAATCCACTGGACTACCAGGGGTGGTTCAACCTCATTGTCCATCCCTCGCTCTCTCTCTCTCTCTCTCTCTCTTGTCCGTGTTATCCTATAGAAATCTGGCCGAATCGCCTTCACCTAATTCCGCCGATGGCTACACATAAAATGCTCAGTTCTCATTTTCAACGATTTCCATCCGGTGAAATCGACTCTCCCGATTCAGCGCGCTTGTTCGAAACGCTATGGTGCAGTCTGATGGTACTCTCCTAAGAAACCAAAATGAGTAGAGTACCGGAACACAGTCACGATTCACAGGGCATATCACTTGGACTTGGTTTTTAGATCGAACCGACAACGCGACTGCAGCGAAAGTCGTTTCAGTTCTTAGTCATCGCGTGGATGACGCCCTGAGATGAGATGACTTGGGATGGCGCCCTCTTTATCAACCTTCCTTCTACTGGTGACGACTCCGATTGCAGAACGAACGAGTTGCGAAATCCAAAAAATATAAAATCAATTGATAGAAATTATGAATTAATATTTCCTCTATACGGAGAGCGATCTCGAATTAGTCTCATCTGTGTTGTTCGAAACGGTTTGATCTCCATTATGCACTGATGCTTTCATTCTCTCGGCTCCTTCATGGCAGTAATGCGATGGATGCGTGTTCGATCCCATTCTCAACCTCTACATCTCTTTGGTGCCGTTCCCACTGTATACAAGCAGGTGGCTGTGCGCTTTTCGTCTCCCCTGGAAACTGGATCTTCCGGCACAGTCACAGACTTTGCTCTCCCGTCGGTGGCGAACGGGAACTGAGATCGGTGGTGGCGACCCCAGTGGCGAATGCCAGTCTCTGCATCTCACGGAGGCGATTGAGGTTAACTGCAGCCGAATTCCTCCGATCGAAAAAAAAGATGCTGTAGTTAAATCCATTTTTACGCCAATTTTACGCCAAAGGGGCTCACAAAAACAGCGCAAGGGATTGTTGTCTAATCATGTCTAGAGGCATCCAGTTGTTCATATTCTTGTTAGACGTAAATAAAAAAATATTAAAAAAAATCGTCGAACGTAATTCAATTTGGCAGATACGACGCGTCCAAAAAAAGTCGGAGAGTCTTGGACCAGCTGCAATCGTATGATTATTAAACATTTCGTTTCTTAATAATAATATTTAGGAGAATAAAATGTGTAAATGGCTTATATTGAAATTTATTATTAATTGAAGTGAGGCTGCGATTTTACAATGCCGCAATTTGTGGCTTTGGTTGGTCCATCTTCGTCCACATCCTCATCCCTAGCATAATCACTAGGTGGCGTCCTTCTTTTGCCAAGAATTAGTGAGATTTGTTTTTCCGGATATACATTATGTACGAGTGTGAACACGCTCAGCCAATGTGAGCACGTATTGCAATTGTCATAGGATCACATCACAAGCGTCAAATACAAAATTGTTGTCCCTACCAATTATCGAAAGCGCCACCAGCGGCGACCATTGATAAAACCAGTTGTCTGCATCACAAGCATTCAACAGCTCACCTCAACTGCGAACGGATTCCCCGCTCTCTCTCTCTCTCTCCTCCCCCTCCCCTCCTTCCCCGGATCCGTTCGCTCGCGCGTTCTGGCGCGCGCGTCCCAGTCGCGCCCCCGCACTAGGACAGATCGCCTTTACCCGTGTTCTTCGCGCGCCGAGCGGCGCTGCTCTCTCTCCCCCTCCACATCCCATCTCTCTCTCACGAACCAGCGTTTGGCCCGCAGCTGCCGTACATATGTTTCCTCCGATGAGAGGACACGGGTTCCTCCTCCTCCTCCTCATCCTCCTGGAACTCCTCCGTGTCTGATCCCGCGGTTTCGCCACCCCGACGATCGCGCGCGCGCGGGACGAGACGCGGCGGAACGCTCGCGTCATCATCGCCGGTGTTACCATACACATATCGTACCATCAACAACAAAAATTGATACCCCTCCCCTGGCCGCCGTTTTCCGTGCTCCGATCGCGGCCTGTCGCGGGAGTTTTGTGCGAGTGTGCGTGTGTCCCAGTTGTCGCAGTCATCCGGAGAACGCGTGTGTGGGTTGCCGACGGATTCGTCAAATCCGGCAGCCAATTGTCGCTAGGGTACGGAGAGGAAGGGGGGTTTGGAGAGTTCTCGCCGGGCCTGGTGGCCAAGTCCATATCTACCCCTCCACCCTTGTGTGTGTGTGTGGCAAGTACGAGTGTTTATCGTTGTTCCGGTCGCCGGTCACCGGATCGGATCGGATCATTCGAGAGCTATTCGTGTGTGTTCGTCTCTAGAGGAAATCATTGATTGTGGCATTTGGCTTGTCAAAAGCGTTGACGAGTCCTGCCCTGTCAAATATAATTTTGTTTCTTTAAAAATCATCAATTCCGGATCTTGTTTTGAACCTCTGGTCAGGACCTCGTTGTGATGGTAAAGTTGTACATCTTCAAAAGTTGTGTGTGTCGGGGGGTGGGTTGGTTGTCTTATTAAACAACTGGATCACGATTTAATTTACTCGTACATTATCCAGACCAGAACTGGATAAACTATTTTGAAAGAACAAACTCGCCCTAGTACGTTATAAGATCTACGCTGCCGCAGTTCTTGGTTCAATTCCCACTGCTGGTTTACGTTTTATTTGATTCCGGGGCATGCCGGTGAAAATGTTCTCCTCTCATGGTGATGACGATGCACTGAGAAGGATCATCATTTCCTGTGCATTAAAAATAGCTGCATTAATAGTAATCCAAAATACGACGTGGATCGTGATGTTCCGCCTTTTTCAAGCCCACCGTTAAAACATTACATCGTCTTATCAGGAATTTTTGTAATTCAAAATGTAGCCCCCCCCCCCATTCCCCCATAAATTTATTTAGAAGAGTGGTTTTATGTGTGTGTGTGGGGATAAAAGTTAGAAGAATTTCAGTAGTTGTGCCTCTTTTGTCGTCTATGGCGTCGGTTATATTTAGATTCCACCACTTTCCTTATCTTTCGATTCTTCGATTCGTTTCGTTTGTGATTACACGTCGCACGTCTCGCGTTCTTTTCTGGCGAGTCAATTTGTAAGGTGCTTATTCCAAGGGTAAATTAAATTAGCTTTGACAAGAGTTGCGCTCCCGTCGATCTATTGTGCGTACTGTCCCAATATGTTATCCCCTTGAGACCTAGCGATTCCCCCACATGATAATTCAGAAAATCGATTTCCTGCCATGATAATACCGTTAGAACGGTATCTAGTATGTATCTAGAGAAATTTTTATTTTTCAAAATAGAACCTGGATTAATATGCTCCCCAATTATATAACCTTTCTTTGGCTTCATGTGAATGTCTTTGGCATTGGTGCTTCATATCACTGGTGCCCATGATTCGCAAAAAGCAGGCTATGGCCCGCGGATGAGCTGGCTGATCAGCCGCGTGGAAATCTGCCCCTTGTAAATTTTTGGTTTTGAATTTTCGAATGGGCGCTGTCTCGAACACAACCTAACATCTTAATATGCAATATTAAGGAGGGTCCATAAAAATTCGTATCATTGTTTTGTTCAAGTTGTTCACATTGTAAAAAAATTACCCATATACCTTGATACTACATTAATTATATGTGTTCAGGTATTTTCATGCATGCAAATCTTTGGTTGTTCTGAAGTTTAATGTTCAAATCCTGGCTCTGGTAGAAGTTTGTCGATGATTTGCAGGAACCTATTTTTATGCGATAGTCCACAGTCGAGTAATTTATTTTCGGTTGATCGTAAAAGTGAACACTCTTTTTCCATGTATTTTTGACTATCCATACTAGTTTTACAAATTCAGATTTTATACTCGAGCGTGTTCCATATTCCATGGCGTCGGTTTCTATTGCTGGTGAATGAGCCCAACCTCTCCTGTGCTGGAGAAACGGGATTTAGAGTGGCTTATTCCAACATTCCAAAATCTCGTTCAGATTTTCCATGTAAATGGTCGTTGGGGGGAAATCGAAATATGCTGGTGATGACGGTCCGGGGAGGATATAACGGCGAATTCGTAACGCGCCAACAAATCTGTCACCGTGTGCCTGATACCTATCGAATTCGAGTGTGACATATCGATCTCCGACACTCGCTATATCGATCTCTGTGCAAACGCAGCGCGTGTTAATTTCCTAGCGCCATCTATTGATCGTCACCACTTTTATCGGCAATATCGGCCGGCGGACCAATTTCGTCGTCGCGTCGAAAATGGTTTATATTTTTACTGTCGCTCTTCTCTCGCTCTGGTTGCATTGGGTGGTCGTTGTTGTCACTAGAGAGCGCCAATAACATTGTTTTTCTTTTCGCTTTTTTTCGATTTTGGAAATTTGTTCAGTCACCAACGACTGTGACAAATTAGAAATGTCGCTGATTTGTCAATTCGGTTGGTAAGTTGTCGCAACAGTTTAGGCGGCGTGAGCAGTCATTGACTACTTCACTCCTACTACTTCAACCAAATGCTCATTGCAATTTGTGAGTGGGAAACCCCCAACTTAGAAATTGTCCATTTCTCAGCGAAGTTTCCAATTTCGTTGTGGGGTTCAGGAGTACGCCGTTTATAGTACATGAGAAATTTAATTTTTGAATCTGCCGCAAACCATACTTTCCACAGATTCTCGAAAACGATTCTCCTTTCTAATGTTGAATTTGGAGATGTGTCGAGTGGCGTAATGGTTAGCGTGCTTGCCTCTAATGCCCGTATCCGGTTTCAATTGCGACCTACGTCTTCAGAATTTTTCGGGCCAGAGAAATTCCTTCGCACGCCTTCATTCGAAATGCCGATAAAACGTGACCCGACCCTGTACGATATCAGGACACTTTAAAGATCCCTTACCTAGGCAACCTAGGTTGGTCAAAATTACCAGATCGCCCACTGAGGGGGGAAGTGTCTTTGAGCATATAGATATGTGGTAAGCCTCCACATCAAAAAAGAAAATGTTTAATTTGGTTTATTGCCCACTAGGATAGGTGACTCCCGTCTTTAGGGTCTCCCGTCAGGTGGCGCCCAAACCTTATGACGCGGTAAGCTATAGTAGAGGGATAAAACGTGTTTCTCTATTTCTTTTTTCTCCCTCGCAGATATAAACACACGTGTGTGTGTGTGTGGTGATTGCGCGTATCCGTTGCACGCCATTCGCGATTATTGATTATTTTCTATATTTGTGTGCGTGTTCTGTTTGTGCTCTTGCATTGCGCGGGCGAGGCAGCTAAAGAAATGGAAAAGTATGTTTGCTCATCATTAGCAGCCGATGGGAAGGGGGTACGTGTCCTCCTAAAACCCGTGCCCTAAGCTCATGTGGTTTAATTTTATAGTGAGCGTCCCGTTTTGGTGGGAATCTTGCTGAGCGAGTACTTCAGTACAGCTCAATCGCTTTTCCAAGTACAGAAATGCGCTCTTGATGTCCTAGGATGATTTGCGTCGTTCTGACGGGTGCATTAGTTGTGTAGCACCTGTCTATTAACCCTCCAGCACTTCTCAGTCCTAGCCCCTCTCAATCCCACAATTCTCGTATTCGAGCCTGTGCGAGCCCTCTTATAAGGGCTTGTCGTGCCCAGTTCATTGGGATATTCTTTTTGTCGCTAATATTCTTTTGAGACATCGCAGTGTTGCGTTGAAATTCGGTTGTTTCAATTCTTGTCAATTAATTTGTTTGTATGCGAGTGCCTCGAAGTTGGAAATTTTTAAGGGGACTTACATTGGTCACCTCATTGGCCCTCTTCGATGGCTGTTCATGATCGATCGACCAACCGATTATCTTTCTTGATATTTCCTCCGTCGAAACGGGTTGCAATGCCCATTAAGGTGAATCTGCGCTATTTCAAACCAATAACTGAATAACTGAAGCCTAACCACTTTTTCTTATAGCCATTTCCACGTACATTCCCATTGGATCACTTGAAATAAAAAATTAGTGCAGCACACTTCACACTGCAAATAAGACCTTGGCTTCAGTGGGGTCTGGTCTTCTAATGCTCAATTCATTAGCTGATGCTCGACTTGGGTTCGGGTCTCAGTACCAGGCTTCCCGATCGTTATCAAAGACGCCTTTCTTCTGATAATAAAAAATACGCCAGCGAAGCGCTCGGTTGACTTTTCCCAAATGTCAGATCATTTGCTTTTGGGTCACCATATGGATCCAGCGTGCCGCACATATCGTTATGACTGTGTCAAGATGAGCGTCCATGAGATCCCGTTAGACGCTCTCCAGTTGACGCGCTACTGCATCTTCCTTGGACCTGTCTGAATCATTTTGACACGCGCTGTGATTCTTGATTAGTGACGTCATCCCCCTTTGGCCCAGTCAGGCTACACACTTTTAATGTGTAAATTGATCAAGTTGGCTCTTAAATTAGGAATCAAGGCCGACCACATGCTGTTTGTTGGTGTTTCCTGGTCGAAGATGACTCATTGAAAAGGTACAGACATTTTATGAGCTAATAGAAGTCTTACATAAATTGTCTTAAGTGGTGTTTACACAAGAGAAAATCTGCTCCTAAAGTTTGGTTTACACCTAAGAAGATCGGCTCCTTCTTTTCCGGTGGCGTTGAATAGTATTTCTGGAAACTGTTTACGCACGTGATTAATATTAAGGTTCGTTTTCTTGTTGCACCGCTTACTCTTGATATCAATCACGTGCGTAAACAGTTTCCTGCAATACTATCCAACGTGACCGACTTTAGGTGTAAATCAAGCTTTAGGAGCCGATCTTCGGTGTAAACCGCGCTCTACAAGACCAACGATCTTTCCGTTGTCGACCGATCAATCGTCGCTGTGCAATTGTGGCTGTGCAATTGTGGCTGTGCAATTGTGGCTGTGCAATTGTGGCTGTGCAATTGTGGCTGTGCAATTGTGGCTGTGC
>JAQGBY010003959.1:0-17802 GCA_034698785.1 Mycogona germanica | reverse complement strand
TCGAGAGCCCGCGCCGGGAATCGAACCCGGGACCGCCGAAACCACAGTCAGTCACTAAACCAACTGGGCCACGACGAACCTCGCAGAAGGAGTCTACGTGTGAGAAATTGGCGTATTTTAATGGAAATTCAAAACGAAGTGAGCAGATGACGTGTACATTTGAGGATTTGAGGATGATGGGGCAGTCACTTGAACAGTTGAGCACGAGTGTCGCCATTGGTCTGAGGAGGATGGGAGTGAGGGGATGTCAAGGCGAAGCACTCGGCCCCGAAATCGGTTCGATCGCTGGACCGGAAGCGATGAGACGAGAGTCGCTCCGAGATACGAATCTGGATAGAAATTGCTCGTCCGTCTCGAATAGGCGCAGGACGTAGGCGTTAGGACCACCTGTGAACGCCCTGGGCCAATAGCCAATAGTGCGAGTAATGCGCGTAGCGTGGAGACAATAGTGTAGGGGTGTCCTGCTTCGGGAGGGAATATGGGCATCCTGGTGATGGTTAACAACCCTGATTTTTTTCTTTCTTCCAATTTCCCTTCCCCCTGCCATGTTATTCGCTCCATGACGTCGAGGTCAGGCCGATGTGATGGTCAAGTATCTGAACGACTTTCGCAATAAATTGGGCATCAACGTGCAGTACGACACCGACATTCGAAAGATTCGACGTCACCTCAGCTGCGACTGCGACGACAACCAATTATTCACCATGGAGGATCACCAGCAAAACACCTATTGGTGCCGGTAAGGTCACACGCCAAGGTCACGCACCAAAAAGTCACGTTCGTGTTCATTCGTTTTTCAGTATCACTTTTTCTCTTCTGATTCTTCCATTCTTTGTTGCACATTCAAATGAAAAGTTTACATTCAGGCATTGGGGATTCAATAGGACTTTTTAAATCCCCTCTTTATGTGTGTAGTTGTTTTCAGGACGAGGGGATTTTCTATTCAATGGCATGGTGAAGCGTGGCCAACGTTTATTCCGCAATGCACGCGTGTTGTGTGTGATTGCCTCGTTATTGGGGGCAGCAAATTCCTTCGTTTCCAGTAAACACTGAGTTTCGCGAATGAAATTACAATTCTTTTATTGGAAGCCTAAGCTTAAACCTATGTAGGGATCTTTTCTTTCATCTTGCACTATCAATCTGATTGCAATGAACCAATTTAGAAATAATGAAGCCAATGTTGCTAGTAACGAAGTCCCGCAAAATCTCGTACATAGGTACGGGGTTACGTTGACATCAATCGTAGCAAATTGAACTAATTTCGGCGCTCACCGCAATTTCATGCAAAGTTGGGTCGCTGTTAAGCGTCATTTAAACCGGAGGATCTTGGTCGCATGTGAGGGGATCTTCCCCGGTCGCGTTAACTACGCGACATTTTTTATTTTTATTATTTCGCATGACTCACGCGACCGCGGACAAAATTAAAATTGGAGCAGTTAACGCGACCGGAGAAGATCGGCTCGCATTCGACCAAGATCCTCCGGTTTAAATGACGCTGCTAGGTCGTCTAGTTTGGGCCGTCTGAGGCAGTCAAAATCTCGGGGCCCACTAAATTACATTACCACCCATACATTTTTAACTTTATCAGCATTTATCAAGTACGACTCGTCGCAGCGCAGTTGGTTTAGCAAGACTGACTGTACTTCGGCGGTCCCGGGTTCGATCCCCGGCGCTACACTTCAGTGAATTACCAAAAAAAAAGTCGCCAAAGCGTCTGAGAAATGATAGCAAATCAGCACGAAGCGCAATTTTTAAAAAAATCTTATCAAACTTGCGAGTTCTGTTGCAAAATGTGGAAATTGTGTTTATTTGATGCTCTTGAAAAATTGATATAATAGTGTACTTGAAAGATGAAACGAGTTTCACCTCTCTGACTTCGTCGTTTTTTATTCGCAGAAATGTGATTGTGGCCAGTGGCATGTGGAAGCCTAAAATTCCCACCTTCCAGGGTGCCAACCTGGCCGTGGGCTACGAGGACGTTCCCATCGAGCCACGGGACTTCGAGGGCAAGAACGTCCTCATCTTGGGTCGGGGCAACTCCGCCTTCGAGACGGCCGACGCCATCTACGGTCTCACCAACCTGGTGCACATGGTCAGTCGCTCCAGGGCCAGGCTCAGTTGGAGCACTCACTACGTCGGCGATCTCAGGTTCACTTTTTATTCATTCATTAGCTCAACTACTGTACTGTACTTAAGGATTCGCTTTAACCGCGTCACCGAATGGCGACAATTGCGGATCTTTATTGTTGGCACTTCCGCTCCCCCCCCCACCTCCATTAGAGCCATCAACAACGGTTTGCTGGACACGTACCAGTTGAAGTCGCTGGACGGTCTCCTGGAGGCGCCAGTGGAGGACATGCAACTGGAGCGACGTCATCGGCGCATTCACGTTCACTTTCCCTGGCATCCTCAGGATGAGAACGCCACCGAATTGGCCAATGGCGAGAGTGATCTGGACAACTTCTCCCTGCGCGAGGGATACGACTACGTCATCCGGTGTCTGGGATTCCTCTTCGACGACTCCATCTTTGACAAGTAAGCCGTGCTACGCCGTTGGATTTTGGATCCTCATTTCGGTTGTTGGGGGTTTGGGGGCGGCAACGGTGCGGCCCCGCATGGCGGCCCAAATGACCCCAGCGCTGGTCAGGATTAACCTACGGGCCTCGAGTCCTCCAAATGATATTCATAGGAAATTCGGCTTGACCCCTTGCTTCTAGTCATTCTTTCATATCTAATATGATAACAACGCTTTAAGCCCAACAAATAAATATTTTTTCAACATTGTAGAAATCGCAAACTTTCAATTAAAAAGAGTTTTTAATTAAAAATTTGCGCTTCATGCTTCCTTGCCATCATTTTTCAGACGTTTTGGCGTATAAAATTATCCCTTTCAGTTTATCTTAACACAATAATGAAGTATTTGAAGAGAAGTTAAACCCGTAATTTCACTTTATCGTTTTCCAGTCATTTTTCAAAAATTGTTGCACAAAAATAATTAAGATTCAAGAGAAAGAGTTTAAAAAAAATTGCGCTTCGCGCTAATTAATTAGATCTATTTGTTAAAAATGTTTCAATAATTTAGGACACTTTTGGTATGTAAAATTATTTCTGAGATTCTATCTTACACAATTTTAAATTACGCAATCTTTTAAAAAAATCGCATTGCGCAATTTCATTATTTCTATATCCTTCAATTTTTCGAAAATGAGTTGCAATAAATGAACACTTTCTTTGTACTTACAGTTTCAGTAAATCCTTATAGTTTTTTAACGTTGGTAAAATGAAAAATGGGTTAGGAGATAATTTGCAAGGAGGCCCCAAAATGTCGACTGTGTCGGGCCACACTTAACTCGGTGTTGCCGCCGAGAGCTACTACAACCCCTCCGCAATCACGCTGCCCCTCGTCAGCAGGCAATCACTAATAGCACGCCGTATTTCTATCTAACTCTTGATGAATCTCGAAAATGGTGTGACGATTTTCAGCTCGACCAACCCGGGGCGAGCTTCCGGTAGACGCGCCAAGTACCCGGCCATCTCACACACCTATGAATCAAAAACTGTCCCCGGGATGTATTTCGCCGGAACCATCACTCATTCCTTGGATTTTAGGAAGTCGGCTGGCGGATTCATTCACGGATTCCGTTACACCGGTAAGCTAAATCAAATTCGGATTTGAAATGAATAAAAAGAGAGCTCCATCTCCGGTTAGGCCAGTCCACGGTCTATGAATAACTGCTTCTAGGTCTTTCATATCGTTGTCCTCTCCCCGCCCCAAACCACAGTGTCATTTGTCATTTCACGTCCATCGTGTTCGCCGAAGTGAGCAACCGGTGAAAGATAATGCCGAGCCATACATTACCATGGGATCCATCACCGTTATATGGAATAATTAGCCACAAGGGGAGGGGGAGATGAGGAGTGGATTCGAGATGAAAAGTAGGACACGAAATCCGAGCCTAATGCCAGTCACCAATTAAACGCGCTTTTAAGGCTTGTCGAGTTTAATTTGAGCTGGATTCGACATCGGGATTCCAGATAGGATAAGATATAGGGGACTGGACGATCGCCGGTTTCCAAGACCGGATTATTAAGCGGACTACAAAACTAAGAATCTGATTTTCCTGTTCGGAGACTAACTGTCGAACGGCTCAATGAAATTGCATATAAACTAACATACCGTTAGTAGGCCATCATAATTCGCTAGCGACGGAATTTCAGATCTCCATTTTCAATCAAACATAATAAAACAAACGTTACAAAATTCTGGATAATCTCCCTTTTACTTCAAACTTAAAAAAGCATGACGTCGTCGATTTCACGAGACAACCAAGCAAACCAGATAACAGTTTCAACCAAACAAACCAGATAACAGTTTCAACCAAACAAACCAGATAACAGCTCTAACCAAGCAAACCAGATAACAGTTTCAACCAAGCAAACCAAATAACAGCTCTAACCAAGCAAACCAGATAACAGCTCCAACCAAGCACACCATACCACATACTATTACCGGAATAATATTTTCAATATAAAAATAAAATTAAAAAATATAAAAAACCATAAAATTAGCCGGTAAATTTAAACAATTAATTTTAATTGGTGGTTACTGTAAACCCAGGCAAAGCCGGGTAACATTCTTGTAATAAATGAAAATGAATGAAGGAAATGCATAAACAAGCTTTATTTAAGTGAGTGTATTGTGGAAGGTGTTTTCTTGTCAACGCCTTTAAATTCGGGCCCTTGACGCAAATATAATCGCCTGCTAAAATGACAGCTGCAATTTACTCTACAATATATCCCAACACGGTTAATCAGTTTATCAAAAATTAGGTTTATCGCTAATGCAATGTTCCCCTGACGCATGTTGAGTGTGATAGAAATAGACGATGTTAAGACGTAAAAGATCAAGCCATGCATTGAATCGAACTCAACGCGTTTCTAAAATCCGAGAATTTTAGAAGATGTTATAATGTTGAAAAATAAATATAGAATTCGCTGGACACGAACTGGGAAACCGATGACGAGAGTGAAGTATCTAAAAACTACGCACTTCATCAGCGCCAATGGCACAACAAGAGCGCTCCTGTCTCCCGCCAAACTCCCCAAACAAATTGATAGTGATACTCTGTAGTTGACCATCGCAGCGTCAATATCCCCCCCCAAATTAAATCCAATGGCTCAAACTAGGAAATCTGACTAATGAAATTCTGAATCACTAGAGTTCCATTGAAATGTAAAACCACGAAAGCTTTTGGCCTCAACAACTTAATAACCGCTCTAATTGGATGAAATGTGACCTCGTTTCGTAATGCATTTCAAATGAGATCTATAGCCGTATAATCATATTATTATTGATGGCCTTATTCAATTACAAATTGCGGTATTTGCGAGCACGCTTCCATCATTTCAGCCATCCAAAAGAGCTTTCAGACGCATGGCTCAAATAGTTCAAAAGTCTTAGTTGTTCCTAGAGATCCTTAATCATTGATGATTGATCCTGATTTTCATTTTATCTTTTATCAGCTCGCGTTCTTCATCGTCTATTGGAATTTCGGAACCACGCCAGCCAATGGCTGAGCTACGGCGGCCCCATCGAGGACCTGCTCAACGTCATCGTCAAGCGGATAAACGAAGCGGCCGGATTGTACCAGATGTTTGGCACCTTGGCCGACATCATCGCCCTCAGAGTGTACGTGTCAGTGACGCGCTTCAGTTGAGTTCGGACTAAACAAAATGATATATTGGTTCTACCGTCAAGTGTCAAATTTATTGATTTCCACTTTGAACCCGCAGAAACGAGACTTCCAATAGTTACGAGATCTACGAGGAATTTCCCATCAACATGCTGCACCGTTTCGAGCAGATGACTGGTCATCGTGTGGATCGAGTGATCGTCATGATCATGGAGTACGGACCGGACTTCTCTGGACCGGACAAAGACACCTTCAGACCGGATCGGGCCACCGGTGATCCCCTGGAGGCGCATCGATCCAACTTCCTGCATCCCGTCTTCTACTATTACACGGAACTACCGACAGGTAACTTCCTCAACTCTATTCTTCCAGGTGCACCGATCCAATCTCAACATTTTTCTTACCCGTCATTCACATTAATATTGGAATTTGAATTGAAAGAAAATTACGATCGAGTGAAACTGTTACCAGAAGACAGAAAATGATGAATCAACTTTCAAAGAAATGAAAATTTCACGGAGGCATTCTTTCCCTTCCAGAAACAGACATGATGTACAAGCCTCGCAACTGGATCCTCCCCAAACCGGTTCGTCTTCATCACGTCCTGGAGGACTTCCTCACTTCCTGGACAGCGCCGCAGAGCCACATCCTGCCTCTGCGCCGCTTCCTCGAGTTCTGCATCGGCACCGACCTGCGCAACTTTTTCGCCGACACCTGTTTCCTCAACTCCTTGACCCACGGCTCGCCACCGCTCACCTGTCACGGCCACTACCTGAGTGGCCGCGGACTGGCTCGACCACCGGTCACTCCTCACCGGATCAACACCGTCGCCACCACCACCACCACCATGCCGGAAGAGGTCATCGTCTTGACCGACTGACTGGACTCGAGACTCGCCCGACGCTTTTTATTGCGAGCCATCACAACACAAGGAAGTCTTTCCGAAATGGTCCCGGGACGGTCAACATCTGCCACTATTCAGCACGAAACATGATTCAGACATGTCGAAATTTGAGTTTGAAACATTTAAAAGTCAAAGCTTAGTCGAACAAGTCCAAACTTAATAATTTGTGGAGGAATAAGCTTTGGCCAAGAGTTTCCCTGACGTTAAGGTCAGTTTCGGAAAGACTTTGTTGCGAGCACTTCCTGCTTGACTTCCTTCTCCTTTCCCCACCCCCCGAGTTTCACTGACTCTGAGTAACAACTATGTTGTCATCTAATCAAGTATCTCTTTTGATTTTTTTCTCACGCCTGATTTGGGCGCGTTGAGAACCCGAATCTGCATCCGCTGCAATCTGAAACTTTAAAAAAACAGAACGACGTAGTTCTACGTCAAAATCGCGCTAGCATTTATAATATCTTCCTCTTTGGGATGATCCGAGTCCAACGAACTTAGAATGGCTAGAGACACATATCAGAATTGATGCAAAATGAAAACGCAACAAACAAAATTGTTGGCTTTATTGAATAATTGCTATTGAATGTTTTCAGCCCAATTTGCTAAACGAGTCATTTTTTTCCAGTGTATTGAGAGTGTGAGAATTCGTGGTGTCAATTGTGTGATTTCATTAAAATGATTGTCTTCATAAAGGACTATTATTTCTATATTACTAGCTCCTATCGGTTACAATTTCAATCAAAAGTGCTGCTCAAAAGTAAGATGGTATTGAAACCACTTAACAAAACACCTCAATCAGTTCGACCATCTTGGCCAGAACAAAAAACAACTTCCAAGTTCACTTTGCCTTTCACAGGATTTCATTTCCCACTTTTTAAGAATAACAAATTCAAATTTAAATCCCCACAATATATTAATAATTTAAGTTCGGGGAGCGACCCCTTCTTACTGTTCGATGGTGATGATGATGGTACGGTAATGATTTCCCGGAGCTCCTGGCGAAGGTGACCTCTAGAGTCCTCTTTCACTACAAAAAAGGTCAAGACTACCGATCCTGCGTCCGCACTTGTTGAATTTTGCGCCAAGATCGTTTCCATGCGAATCGCAGTGATGCGATCTTGCAGCATAAAAATCCCGTCTCTCACCGGAATATGAGAGGCGTCGAGCTAGTCACCATTGTTCTCTGTAGGCCGGATTTTCAGGCGGCAGAAAATCCTCGTCCAGGTTAATCCATGGTCCGACTTTGCCGTTTTTTCCGAGCGCACGATCGCGAAAAACAAACAGTCGATGGCGTTTTTACGAGATTACCACGGAGGTTAGATTCAAGCGGAGCTCATCTTTTGACCAACTGGCCCAGCTTGGCGTCGAGGTAAGAGTGACGCCGATCGTTGGCAAGAAATTGCCGATCTCGGCTTCCAAGTGGTGGCTCCCCTGGTGGCCAAAAATGTTGGCCATTGGCCACTGGGGGCGCACCGAGAAGAGGTGGCGCTGGAAGTGTGGAAATTATTCGGGACGGAAACGCAACGCAGCGCAGCGGAAACCGACGTCACTCTTGTGATTCTAAGCGGCTCTTAACCAAGGAGACTCAATGACGACTCGATCGTATTCATTTTCAGATGTTTATTTTTACATTTGCCATATACAGAGTATATATTATATATATACTAAAGTAAGGAATTTGATATCTACACCAGCTAGAGGCAATCACGAATACATTATAGTACATGTAAATATCACGAAAGGTAAAATGGTGAGGGCGAATAAGAACTGAATTCCGACCAATCTTAATCGTACATAATCGATCTTTTTTTTTTCGACATATGAACAGCGATGTCGAGTCGAATTGCACACGTTTAAAGAGGTTTTACACACGAGAGATTACATTAATACCAATTTTGCATCAATTATTATTGTTCGTAAAGTCGATATAAATAAGACGGGGACGTCACCTCGATTATTGTGCTGATAGAACGACGAACGGATGATGTATTAAGACTCACGACAGAGAGTTAAAAGATGTGTTTCCACACACATCCATTATTATTAATTAAGCATAGGAGAAATGATGCACGGCCCCGCATAGCCCATTCCAGACAGACTGGTGTATCTATTTTCGAGCGAACTGAACTTCATCGTGAAATTCAATCGAAAATAAAGCAGCCTTATTGTTCGGGTGAATGTACACTACTATTGCATCGGTTTCCATGAGTGACACATTTAAGATAATAACCCAACATTTCTTTTTAATTAAGCATAGGAGATAGTAAGCAATGACTAGCCAAATCTAGCGCAATTATCAACTGTCAAATGGACTTTCGATCGACAATCCAGGTTGAACAAACGAGAAAAAAAAAAAAGAAAAAGATAGTTTCTGGATTTCATTTTTCAACTGAAAAGTAACTTATCTAACGATTACATATCCACATTATTAGAATTATAATTGACGTAGACACACAGTAGAAAGAAATGACAATTTCTAAAATACAAGTTGTAGATTTGTAAAACAAATCTCAAATTGTGGTCATCGTATTTTTACTTAGAAATGATATTAGAATTAAATACCTTTCTAAACATAATTCCAAGTTGATCTTAATATAGGATTTGAAAGGGGAATTGAAAATAAAATTCATTAAACCGCAAATAATGAAACTGAAAAGGATTTCCAAATGAAATTCAATTTTAAAAAAAACATTCAAATGTGAAATTGTGAATTACGATTTAATTTAAACATTTTTAAAAAAATATTTACACGCTGAAAAGATTTTTGAAGTCCTACATCATCAAGGTTTACCAAAATTATAATCGATTACCTGTGCCGACAATCTCAATTCGATCGAGTCTAACCCCACTCATTCAAACACCTGCCGACGTCATCAGTATTTACAGACATTAACAAGATGCGCAAAACAAAAAATGTAACGTACAAAAAAATCTTGGACCAACTCCCCCGGCCTGGCTACACCCCAACGACCCCTCGAACCAAACCCATAAAATGCCACAAAGGTCACACCACAAGGCCTTACAGCATGCGATCCTCGGCCAGCGTCTCCTGGCTCTGATTGGGCAACAACAAGCGGGTGCTGGACATGCTGCTGAAGCTGTCGCCGCTGCTGCGGTTGCTGCTGTGGCTGAGCGGCGTGCCGGGCAGCGACATGGTCTCGATGTAGGTGGGCAACACGCCCTTGAGCGGCGTGCCCTCCTCCAGCTCCTCCTCGCCGTCCTCGTCCATCATGGTCACCACGTCGCTGTCCACGCTGGTCGCCTTGCTGTTGCCGCCGCCGCCGCCCGACTCCGGGTGGCGGAGGACGGTCGCCGTGTGGCGGCCACGGCTTGCGGCGGTGGCGGCGTCGCGGGGCAAGGAGCCGCCGCCGTTGCTGGCGCCGAGGGCGGAGTGGCCGGCGCCTGAAGCCTGGCTACCACGCTGCTCGGTGAGGATGGTCATGTTGGGATCCTCGGGAGTGTAGTAATCAGACTCTTCACCACCAGGAGAGATGTCTGTGCAGGGGGGACGAACCGAGAACGAGAAGAGGAGCGAACATGCGTTGGTAAAAAGCGTGGAGGGCTAATATCCTAGTCAAATATTTGAAAATTATATTTAATTGTTTCAAAAAAATTACCTAGTTCTTATAATTATAGATTCAGTTTTCCAAAATTCAAATTTAAACTGTGTACACAATAGTTGTAATGATTGAAGGACTGCAATCAGGATAACGGCGACAAGTTTTTGCGGACTCGATGTTTAATAATCCGTCATCAACTAACTTAATTACAATTAATATTCAGACGAGCACTTGAAAAGACACGACAATATTAGTTGCGAAAATTATATAAATAAATAAAATTGCAGTCCTTCAATCATTACAACTATTGTGTATTACTACCGTCGGCGTCTCCATATAATTTTTGGATTAAACTGTGTAACTGACGGATTATATTCAAACTTGCCGACCAAACAACATACTGATAAAACTATTAGTTAAAACTAAACTCTCCGAGAAACACAAGACTGAATTCAAAATTGTCCGCCACGACTTACAAACTGAACCAAGAATACAAACAAGAAGCAAACGGAGTCCACAAAGAGAATCCCACAAAGCCAACCAAAGATTCCACAAAAAAACATACTCCGAACCGATAGCAGAGACAACAACGAAGAGTGAGAGCCTGGATGGAAGGAATTAGTAAACGGAAACTCGAAACACAGGATCCCCAACAGTAAAAGATCGGTTGTCAATTTCGGGATACTTACTTCGATGTTAGCACTGGACGGTCGCAATCATTCCTAAATGCCATAAACAATTAGAAAAAAATGGCTAACTCGTTGGTGGCAGCAGCACTTCAAATGTGTAAGATTAGTGGCTAGAACAATTTTCCCCTGGGCCATACCGACAAAAATCACAGCTCAGTTGAGCAATATCAAGCCAAAATTCCAATTCGACTACAAAGCAGAACGCATTACAAACAGAATTCAATGAATTCCGAGTAAGAAGGAATTTTAAATTTCAACCAAAAAATGTTGAAACGTCGACCGCCGACTGCAGCAAAAAATGGAACCGTCGGACCATGTTAATGGCAAATCAAATTATAATTTCTGAGGTCCAGCACACTCACCGGTCTGTCCGTCCGTGCTGCCGACCAGAGTGCTGGAGCCGATGCTCTGTCGCTCGCAGAGGTGCAGCGAGTCGGGCGTGGACATGGACACGGAGCGGTCACAGTTGCCCAGCAGCCCCTGCGAGCACACGTCGCGCAACGACTGCGCCTCATTCAGAGCCAAGCACGCCTTGGGATGAAACAAGAACAGGAAGAGAAAACAAGACATCAGAACTGATGACTCAATTCCCGGGCACCAGCGGGTGCAGCACTTAAACCACGAGGGACAGGTGCTGTTTATTTTTATTACCGCTTGAGCGGCTGCGGACGAGTCCATGTCGACGACGGCCTTCTCCAACGACGTCGATCGCGACAGACGCAGTTGGTTCTGCGCGCGGTGGTCGGCTCGAGCAGTTTCCTCAGGACTATCCGGAAGTAGGACGCTCAGGCAGATCTGGCGGGGGACAGAGGGGAAACCGGAAATGGTGAATTCGGGACAGCAATTATCAAAATCCTTCTCAGAGGTTAAACCATCTACATTTTATTTCGACCCTTTAAATAGCGGTCACACAAACACTTCTACTGTTACCCGATTTTGTCATCGCCGAATTATTTCTCTCGGGACATTTTGGGAATTAAAAATATTTCTATTTTGTCTAAGATTTGATATGGATGCGGAACTTTTCGAGCACTGTACAGTAGAAGGATGTTTTGTGCAGAATGCTTTAGTCAATTCTTAATTATTGAAGCAACAAAATCAAGCGCATCTCCTTCCAGGTACCTCAGGTGCCCGATTGCAAAATCCCCCGCCGGACATGACATCGCTCGGACTCATGGGACTGTCGGTCTGCGCGGCGAAGTCCTCCATGGTCGCGGCAACCTGGATCGAGGAGAAACTTCCGGTGAAGTTGCGACTGTGATTTTTTTGGATAGGAGGAAGGAAAAAGAAAACTGTTAGCCCGATATCGTCTACGCCATTACCAACGACGAAATGTATTGAGATGTCGATGATAAACGAGGTAAAAAAGTAAGACTGAAACAGGAACCCGCGCCGGAAATCGAACCCAGGACCTGTCGCACCACTAGTCTGTGTCGAGCAACCTTACAATCTGAATCGATTGGAGTGACCAACAGTTACCTGATGTAATGCACATAGTAGCTTTTGCAATAAAAAAGGAACGATTACAAGGATTATTAAATATGTCAACGAAATTGCAGCGTGACGAAAAGCAACTCAAAGAAACAGATCTCCACTCACATTTTTTTAAAAAAACATTTAAAAGTAAATTTAAACCATGTCGGTGGGCGGTGCGCAATTTTGTGCGTCTAACTTACGTACCAGTTTGTGGAATCGACAGGAACTGGTATTGAAGGTGAAGTAACCGCTACAAAAAATAAAATTTAAAGCAATTCTTACTACATGGATCAAGCGTTGGCAATAGTTGAGTAGTCTACAGTGTAGCCGAGTAAGTACTGACCATCCTGCTGCATGACCACTGGTACCACTGCCGTCTGCGTGGACATGGGCGTGACGGTGGGAGCGGGTGGGGCGTTGGGCAGTGGCAATCCGGACGGCGGCACCGAGGGATAGTGGGCCGGTGGACCGTTGAGCGCCTCGATCAGGCTCACCGGCTCGTAGCCATGTGGAACAGCCTCCTAAAGGTGGATGAACATAAATAACCCCATTTATCCCTACTACTATCATTTGCCAGAGGGTGTCAGTCGTCTATGCGCCGGTCGTGATGTCAGCTGTCGCCAACAACCAATGAGTCGAAGGTAATGTAGAGCGGTAGGTAGCACGTACCGATTTTGGTATCTGACTGGTGTCGCTGGTGCACTGGACGGTGCCGGTGGCCTTGCGCAGCGCCTTGATCTGCAGCAGCGCTCGGAAGGGCGCCCGACAGATGGGACAGTTGTTGGCCTGATAACGCAGCGAGTCGGCGCAGCAGTTGCACAGGCACAGGTGACGGCAGGGCAGAATGAGCGTGTCGCGCATGTCGCACATGCAGATCACGCACTCGGAACCGTTGTCCTCCACCTCATCGTCGCTCGAAGTCTGAACACACAAAAGATAGATATATTTTCAAATAAAATATCAAATATCATTTCTCAAAGCTAGATTTCTTTCACTTTTTGAGGTACGACTAATACCTTAGAGTATTCGGCGTTTTTGTTCTCGATTCCGTAGATCTCCTGCAGCAGGTAGCACAGGCCGTCGACAAACTGCTTCTGCTTGAGGGTCTTCAGCGAGTACGATCCGTCAGAACCTTTTTCGACAATCGCGATGGTGATGTGAGACTGTTTGGGGTCTGGTTGAGAAAGGAAACGTAACGAAGTCAATATGAAGAGCACAAAATACGGAGAACACGATAACAAACTAATCATAAGAGAACCCGAGAATTATTTGCGGACTATTTTTGAGAAGTGATAAGTAAACAAAAGATCGTGTATCAATATTTTAAATTGGCGGAAATTTTGTCCAGTTACCTTCCCCCTCTTCCGCCACACACTGAATGACGACTGGCATGATCTCCTTCTCGAAACTATAGTTGAGCTATATTAAAATTGTGGAACCGAAACACGAGTAAGGCTCAGACGCAAGGAGCATATCAGTAACTGGTGTTTAAGATGAGAAAGGCCGGAATTGGCGTACTCACTTCTTCATACTGGTAAAGGCTGGGATCGAACACGTGACTGACTTGACTGAACTGTTGATTGGCGCCACGCTTGTAGTGGTAGGTTTCCGAATTCATACTTGGGTCCCGTGGCGTGTAGCTGTTTGGACAACAACGTGGAAAGAATAGTTCCGGCATTAATAACAGTGGCCTTCAGCCGATTAGTTAAAAAGTAGTAGTGACGACTTGTAAACATTTAGCAATATTAAAAATCTATTGAGATTGTCAAAACATAAAATGCAAATGTACAGTATTTATTTTTTAAATTCACTGTAGGAGTTTCTGTACCCCTCTCGGTGTTTTGCCACTATGTGAGGGGCACATTATAAAAAATCTGGCAGCATTGCAAGGCAATTGACAGCACTTACATCGCACCGCACGGTGTAATTTCCTCTGCGCAGAAGTAATGCACAGTGATTGCACACCGGATGTCCGAGTCGAAAGTGAACTCGATGTTGTACTTGGTGTTGGGCGCCACCGGAACATCTTTATTCCGTTCGGCCGGCTCAGTCTTATTGACACCGGTCGGCGCCTCCTCCTGGACTCTGAAACGAAATCACCGTATCGCTATTAAATTACACCTAACTTTATTTGAGGATGCGTTATATGAAATTCAATACAATTGGAACGACGGAGCTGTTTGCTTGACAGTGGACAACAGCAGATGTCATAGCGACTCCAACAAGTTCACGGAGTTCACTTGTACCTGAGAAATCGCAGCGACTCTTTCCGGATGTTGACTAAACTCTTGATCGTTTTGGTGGGCTCGTGCGGCTGCGGCGCCGGATACGGAAACTGAAAGAAATTCAAGTGGACGGTCATAGTGCAGCGCTCAAGAAAGTTTATCAGCCAATCGGAGCGCGTGAAGTGACACTTAAATGGGAGCGATACTGCAGGCTCGTATAAAATAATAGATGGGGCCAACTGCAAAATATTAAAGTAGGTGGCCTCTACCCAACCTCCATTAAACCTTTTGTGCACGTCTTTAAAGCAAAGGTTCAACACTAAATTTTAAACCATATTTGATAAGAGATTAATATCTTCTCATTCTTTTTATTTTTAAATTTATTTGAGTGGTTCAGTATTTAAAGGTGTTTATGTTAGGTGTTGTAACCTTCAGCGATAATTCGATATTTGGTCAAATGAGTAGCTGACATTTTTTGCTCCACTCCACATTTGACCACAAAATAATTTTCCCTACAAAATAATTATCATTGCCTATAAAAAATCAGGGCTATGCGGGACTTTTTAAAAACGCAAACACATCTTGCGAACGACAACATGGGTCGTTTTGCAGCGACAATTAATCTATCAGGTAAACTTCATTAAAAATGTGTAGCTGATTAAAACACAGCTGTCCCGTCACTCAAGATAACATTTTGATCATCATGATAAGCTCGACTTGATGTTTCATAACAGAATAAATAAAGATACACTTGCACATGTATCCACAGTTTTTAGTCGCGCCCAAGAAAACATCTAAATGTCATAACCCCGGGGGTCGATTCCTGCGCGTGGGATCTCGTTTATTTGACACCTGGGCGCTGAGTGACACGTTTCGCACAGCTACAGTGATGAGAACGTCTCGCTAAAATATATGTTAGTCGTGTTGGCAAGGAAAAGACGCGTCGGACTTCCAAATTGACCCGGATAGAAAAGCAGTCGATCCACTCTCACACACGCACCGTTGGGGTTAGTGGTTTCCGTCACCCCCGAGAAATCAGTTGTGTGTTGAAAAAACGTAACCTACACTTACAGGCGTCGGCCGGTTGCCTAGAAAGTTCAGGTCAGAGTTCTCGCCGAACAAATAGGCCTCCGGCTGGGGCGTGTCGAACCGTTCTCCGCCCATGATAAAGTGACTGCCGAAGTAACAACCTAAATTGAGACGAAATAGAATAATAATAATAATCAAACATTCATATTCAGCACAAAACAATTGTTTCCGAGCTCGTCTCCTCGATTTTTATTTCTTGTTGGTGTATTTTACGTGTACTGTACAGTGTAGATCAATGACCTTGATTAATCGTAATTGTACAGTACCGGATGTAACGAGTGCTGATCACGCTCAATTCCCGGCCAAGAACTCCGGAGTTTCTCGGAGGAGCCCTGTCTGGACGCTTAGAGGAATCCGTCGAATATCCCTACCTAGGTTTGTGGCCAGGGCTAGGCAAAATTACCAAGGCGCGACTCCTGAGTTTTTTAAGGGCGCAAATGCTGGTGGATCTCCTCAACAAACAATTGAACGACATGACAGTTTTCTGTTTTGCCCTCCCAAATATAAAACGCTGAAATGAAACATTTCCACGTACTTCCGAGAAAGAAATTTTGGGAATGTTGTGAAACAATCGAGTCGTGATCGCACTCAAGCAAAGCAGAACGCGGCAGTCCACCTCTGCAGAAAAAGGCTTATGTTGTTCCGTGTGCGGACAATAGTTCAATACAATAGTTCAAGGACAATACATGCCCTACTAGGGAATATCCAATATTCGTTTAAAAAAACCAGTTTCTTTGTTTGTATTTTTATCAATAAAATTCAAATTATGTGTTAAGTTTTGAAGAGACTCGCAATGAACGATAACCGCCGTTCAGCATCTTGGATGCGGACACAGCGAAAGCATCGACCTCACGACACAAAACACCTTGATACATGGGCAGGGCTTGCAAAAGGTTAACACATGATAACCTGATCCCTACAAACACCGTATACGTCTAACATATTACAGGTCGTCCATTCTTCTGACATTTCGGAGTCAATCAGAAGCTCAACGCACCCACCCTCAAGTCGTTTCAAATTATATAGATTGAACGAAGTATTTACCTGATTTGGGCGGATATCGGTAGGCGTGATTCGTGGCCAAATCCACGTCCTCCACGCCAGCATTTTGCCTAGAAGTTAGCGCACCCATTTAGACAAATTCACCGCACTACATTTACACGTCGAAACGCGGTTTCATCCACCAAGAAACGCGCAAAAAACACTCGTAAAATCAATATTTATCGCAACACGAATACGCCATCTTTGGAACCGGAAGTTAATAGCTTAGTTCGTGAAAGTGACGCCAGAGGGCGGCATTGAAAATCGTGCGAAGACTTTATAGTCGTCGTCACCTCAACTTCTCATTGGTATTTCTAGTAGCGATCTCGGCAAAAGTGTTGAGACAAGGTTAGGATGCTAGTAGACTATGGAGTGACCGCTCGCGATCAGGTGGTGCATGTTTGTCTTTCAAATCAGATTCTCATCCTCAAATTACGTCATCTGCGCATGCGCATAATCTCCAATTCCACTTATTCTGTTTTGTGCGCATGCGCATATGACGTAATTTGGTTTTGAGAATCAAATGTGAAAGACGAAAATGTATCTCCTGCTGCTCTCTCATAGCCGGCGCTGCAACTTTGCTGATGGTAATTTTCGGCTTTCTTTCGTCCGTTCTGTTCAAATCACGTTTACCGCGGACCCGGCAAACTTATTTAATTTTAAAATAGTTTTTACACGATTTTAGTTTATTTCATTGAATGACACGGGATCCTTATATAAAATTCCGAAGAAAATTTTTATTTGACAAATTCATTAAAATCTGAAAAACAATTTTCGCAATATTCTCATATTTTCAATACAATAAATAAATAAGGCACACGTATACAAAAGGCACAATCACAAATCTATACATAAATTATTTCCACATAATATTTTTTCCAATTTATGAATACAATTTTAGCAAAATACTTTTGGCGCAGCAAATTAATAAATTATTTGCTACTATTTTTGGTGTACACGTTTATTATTAAACTCTCTATTTAAAATGTATAGTGCCTAACTAAGCAACGAGAGGGATACAGAATCTCCTGGGTGTCGTTTCCCGAGGAATCTTCAGCGCGAAGAAAAATCTTCGTCGCCCTGTGATTGGCTGATTTGGCGACATAATTGCCAACTTCGCTAGCGAAATGT
>JAQGBY010003958.1:0-17804 GCA_034698785.1 Mycogona germanica | reverse complement strand
ACCAAGCACACCAGATAACAGTTCCAACCAAGCACACCATACCACATACTATTACCGGAATAATATTTTCAATATAATAAAAACATGTTGAGGCATGTTGTTAGCGTTAAATTAAATATAACAGTTACTTCACATTTAATGTTTGTGTTTATCGCGTAAGCGTAAAATAGCTGGTTTATTTCATTGGTGGTTACTGTAAGCTGGGTACCCTTCTTGTATGTAATAAGATAAGTAGACGAACGCCCTCTAGCGTTGATAAAGGTCTCCCACCACTACTGCGCAACACGAGTGTATAAAGTTCGGCGCCCATACACATATCATAATAATATAATAATAATTACGTGTTATATAGGAAGTGATGTGGTGGCGGCGTCTCCGGAGTCTAAACGCATGTTATACAAATTAATACTTCACACGGACTGTGTATGTGTGGGTAGGAAGATGACGAGCAGTCGGTGCATCCCCAAAATTACATGTCCATGTACATAGTACGAGTACAAATGTTGGAGATGGATTATTTACCCATTCGCGTATTGTATAAATTGGAACGACGCGAGCGCCAAATTCACACGCATTATGACTTTCGACGATTCACTAGAATAGGAATTCGCCGTGACGATAACTATTGTCCAATTTGAAAATTATTATTAAGTAACAATGTGGCTAACGAGCTAACGAGAATGCGCGAGTGCGGACCAAAATGACGCCTAATATCATTAAGTGTTACGCGGCAGTCTCGGGAATTCGTCGAAAGGGATGATGGCAGCTTGCTCACCTAACTGTAGACATGCTCGGGGTCGTTCGTAGAAAATGGCGGCCATAACGGATCGCGGTGGACAATTCCCATCGTTAAGACAAGGTGTAGGACCGGAACTCAGTTCACAGGTGCGAAAAGTTGAAAGCAACGGAAATGAACCGCGCTCATTTTTTAACAGATTAAATCGGAACTCTTACCTCATTTTAAAAACACTATTTGGAAAAAATATAGAGATATAACCATATCGATATACAGGATCAATATATATAATATATATAATATATCAAACCCGAAAAAATATGAGTCTAGTCGTTGGAAGTGAGCATTTAGACATCCTGTATATCGATTTCTTGGTAGTTTTATGTTTAGGAATTCTGGCAAATTCATAAACCTCTGCTCCACTCTATACATGTCTATGTCCCTATATTTAACGTGTAACGTTTGCTTTACCGGATAAAATATTAAACAAGTTCATTAACAAGCGCCACCTGGTGGTGAAAATACGGTCACTCGCTCTTTGCAGACGAACCTATTCAATTGATCACTAAATGGCGCGACTAAAACTCACGCTTTGCCGGCGACACGTGAAATGTTCGTGTTTTTAAATTCAGACGGTTTTACCGCGCGTTTAGATATTAAAAGCAGGTGCTGGGAGAGACGGCGGTAACAAATCGATTAATTATTGACGCGCCCTTTCCTACTGCATGAGCACAGTAAGAAACACCATTTCTGAATATCTGAAAATGGCGGAAATTAGAAGTTAGGTTTCGATTAATTTTCCTTTCGAGATTGAAAACAGAAAATCCGATATTAAATAAAAATTTTATATTTTTTTTATTAAAGGAAACAAATGACGCGGGTCTCTGGAGGACCCAAAGTGGTTACCGATGAGCAAAAGGCGAAGATGACAAGTTGCATAACCCCATTTATGTTAAGTGTGCGGGCTGCCCACATCGTCGGTGGAAGACAAGGAGATAAGAAGAAGGAAAAAAATGGTTTCGATCCATTATCCGAGCGCGTCACCCATTTTTAAACGTGCGCCGCCAAATATATGCTAATGGACCAGACAACATTTCCCATATACACGGCGCGTGTGAGTTACAGGTTTTCGTGAGAGGAACTTTTTGGGGGGCTGACCGCATGCCGGTGTTTGTCTACTTTAGAGGGGGCGGAGGCGGTCATCCTCGGACAGTGGATGGACAACCAGAACTGGCGAACAAATTCATCAGCAGCTCGAAAAAAAGTCAAATTATTTTTGACGTTTGTCCAGACAAGAGGACATGACAATGAAGTTCACCAGAACCCATGAGGAAACGACTTTGGTCAAGCTATGTGAACAACAAGATAGAATCCAGGTTAACAGCAATTTTTGGGCAATCTTCAGTATTTTCAACCATTCCTAGCGTTCTAATGGAAATTGTCAAGGTGATAATTAACTGCAAAATGTCGAAATCAACGCCACCTAGTGATCAAATTCAGGAAATGAATGCCTAAGCAGTGCGGTGCTATTAGTGATTGCCCGTTTACGGGGCAGGGTCCGAACAAAAGCGATATTAATTTCCATCTACCTCGAACTGCAAAATGACGTCATCAAAACTACCTAGCGATTCTCCAAGAGGGTGCTAGGTCTAAAAATTAGGGAATTAATGCCTAAGCAGTGTGGTGCTATTAGTGATTGCCCGTTTAAGGGGCAATCACTAATAAACAACCAGAACAAAGGCGATATTAATTTCCATCTACCTCGAACTTCAAAATGACGTCATCAAAACTACCTAGCGATTCTCAAAGAGGGTGCTAGGTCGAAAAATGAGAAAATTAATGCCTAAGCAGTGTGGTGTTATTTGTGATTGCCCGTTTAAGGCCACTCACAACATTTTCGGGCAAATTACAAATTAGCTACCGGAAAAAGAAAAAAAACTGGACAATGTCATGTCTTGGCATTGACGACAGCAGCGTCCTCTAGTTGAAACTGGAGGAGCCCAAAACGGACACCGGGTCTCAAGATGGACCAGAGACATGTGTTGGAATAATTAGGCCGATCCCAGTCAGTGATGGACGGTCGACGTGAGCCAAGTAACCACCGTTCTCTTGTTTTAAATACACACACCAAAAAAAGCAGCCAACACAGAGCCGGTTAAAGCACTCTCCATCATCTGCATGAACTGTAGCAGACCAGAAAGAACTATACCAGCATCTTGAGGGGGGCGTGGCACATAAACAGGGAGCGAGTTAGGCAGAGGGCATTAGCCCTCCCCCACCACCACCACCACCATTCTTCCGTATCCGCCCATATTTAGATTGCTCACCCGAGGCATCTGAAAAGCAGCATCACCTTAAGCGATGTGACATATCCCCTCTCGTTCAGTGCGCAAGAACTCAATCTGTCTTGGCTGAGATTTATGTGGGCTTGAGTAGTGCTATTGTTTACCGGCAAACTTTAACTTTACCAGACTCGTAAATCGGCGATAAGGCCATTATACTTTAAGTTAATATTATCGGAACATCGCGAGTGCTGCTTCCTAGAGGAGAAAACAGTGACCACATTTTCGTGATTCAATTCTGATTCGTATTCCCCGATTAAGTCATCTGCGCATGCGCACTATCCCCACTTCCGCTCATTCGATGGTTTTGAGGGAAAAGTGAATTTTCGACGCGTTTTTTTAACTGAGGAATCGTTGCGTGTCCAGTCAATGAGATTTTAGCACATACTGACAAATAGAATCCAATTGCATTTCACTATAATTTGCATTGCACATTTATCATTTATCTGGCATTTCTAACTAACAAGAATGTTACCCGGCTTTGCCTGGGTTAATCGTGTTAAATTGAAAAAGAATCATTTTAAAAATATCTATTTGATTATTTTATGGTTGTTAATGTTGTTGTTTTATTTTTATATTGAAAATATTATTCCGGTAATAATATGTGATATGGTGTGCTTGGTCGGAACTCTTATCTGGTGTGCTTGGTTGTTTCGTGAAATCGACGACGTCATGCTTTTGATGTGGAGACGCCATTTTTTAAGTTTGAAGCGAAAGGGAGATTATCCAAAATTTGGTAACGATTGTATTATGTAATATTGAAAACTGAGAGCTGATATTCCGTCGCTAGCGAATTGTGGTGGTCTACTAACTTTATGTTAATTTTTATGCAATTTCATTGAGCCGTTCGAGAGTTAGTCTCCGAACAGGAAGATCAGATTATTAGTATATAATTGGCTGGCACCAATGAGATTCTTGCAAATAGAATCCAATTTGCTTTCACTGTAATTTTCATTGCACATTTATCATGGTATCTAGCAATTATAATCTCTATATTACTAAAAATCTCGGAATCGATCATAAAATCGACATAATGGGGTGGCTCGATATTATCGATGTAGATTTAGAAATTACGTTCATAATAAGTTAATGATAATCTAATTAATAATGTCCAAAATGAGGTTTTCAGCAATCCTCACTACAGAAACTGATTTTCTCAGAAGTTGCACGGAAAATGAGTGAGAAAAACACGAAATGTGGACCCAGACCCAGACGAAGTCAACATTGATGGATATTTTGTTTTTAGGAGAGAATGTACATGATGTGTTTGTTGGGGGAGGAGGTCGATACAAAGTAATGAATGCCTTTGGCGAAACTCAAATTCAAAAAAATGCAAACGCGTCAGATTGCATTTCGTTGTTGACGTTGATCAGTGGGCGAAACTGTTCAGATTGATGCCTCTCATGTCTCAATAGACACGCATAAAAATCGACGTCGGTCAATGTAACTATCAAAAAGCAGTGAAATTTAACATCGATATTTTTACACATGCAATAAGATTCGCTTTTCCCAATATCCATCATTGGTTCTTTCGGCTCATTCGCTCACACAAAATAAGCGAAAACATGTTACATTTTGACAAGCAATTTGATTTGCCTGAAGTGGACTAACAAGTAGATTACATCACAGTCAACAGCCTTCCTTGAACCGCCCCCCCTTCCAAATTTTAAACGTTTCCTAGATTTTCAGTTGAACAGAATCTTTTCTAAAAATTGTACTTAAAACAGTGCCAAGAAGGTTGAAGGTCTAGAGTGCAGGATTCCATAATTGTCGGCCAATTATAAAAGTATTCTTACTTCGATCTCCAGACTTTGGTCCTCGATCACGCTTTGTTGCAGCTTCAGATTTCCTTCCAGCTCCTTGTTTCTCTCTAGCAATGTTTTGCCCAGCTCGGCGGCCAATTGAAGATCTACAATGAAAAGAGAAAACCAAGAAAAAAAATTAAATTAACAAACACGTATTTCTAGGTCACATGAAACAATCTACAGGTAAGATTGTGAACCCTTCGACAAACTCGATGAAAGACAATCAACCATCGAGATTTAAAAACCCGTTTAACCGAGTTTTATTTGAGCTAATAAGATCGGACCCAAACTATTTTCAGAAACCATTTAGATTGATGGTCATGACGTCACCTGTTGCATTGACACCAACTGGGGGAAACCGTCTTTGAATATAATATATCCATGGCAAATTAAATCAATCGACGCTGGATGAATCGAGATCATTAAAAATACGAATAACTCTTAATTACAAGTACAGTGATAATTTATTTGGAAACAAAATGTAATTGTGCGATGTCATTTATCTATTTAAACGTAGGTGAAAGAGTTTGAGACAACCGTTCATTTACTCCTCCTCACACTATCCCCAGATTTGTGCGGGCTCTCAATAATCGTAACAGAATTTCGCAAACTCGTCATTGTACTGTACAGTACAGTACGAGGAATGGAGTAGAATTCCACCAGTAGAAGATACATGTACGAGCGCATTCTATTTCCAAAATACACGCCAAAAACCACTTGACCTATTCTTGTCATCCACATTCAGTGCATCTGTTGTGCCGTACTTAAACCCAGTGGACGACGAGCAAGTACAGTACTGGCTTACACATGTACATGTATTGAATCGTGAACGATGAAAAGAAATTGGAGAATCATCTCTTCTTTTGATATTTACGCATCCAGCAATTGTGAACCCCCCCCCCCAAACCACCACACGATGATAAATAATAAACGTGTGTCGGCACATAAATTGTGTCTGGGGGCGCGCGATTGCCGGCCCCTTCATAATGGCAACACAAATTATTCCATTGTCATGCTCTCATCGAAGTGCATTGAGAACAACTTACGATTCTTCTTTTTCGAGTTTGGTCGATAGAGATCGTGATTTCGAAAGCAAGAAGAAATCCTCCACAGTTCTGGCGATCAAACCGACCAGCCAGAAGAGCCCAGGTAGAGACAAATTTTGAAATTTAAGTGACGGATCTGACCTAAATGGGCCTGATGACTCATTGGTCTTGGGCCAAATGGACATGAGCCAGCTGGGCACCTCAAAGTCTATTAGATTGTTTCATTAACCAGTAACTAAACCGGTGGCAGAGCCGGATTAACCTTGAGACAGGTGAGGCAGTTGTGCCAAGGGTCCCGCCACACTGCTCAAAATGATATTGATTTGATTTTGAAAACAAATTACAATCATATTTTTTAAAATTGTGATTCTACTAGCGTTTCTGTGATATATTTTCAAAAATTTCTCACGCTTGGAGAGAATCAAATTAACACTTTTTGGATTTATAAATCGCAGGATATGTAAGATTATTACGCGTCAAAAATTACGCTTCGCGCTGATTTGTTTTCATTTTTCCAGTAGTTTTGGCGCATACTATTATCACTTGCACTTTGTCTAACACAGACATTAAGTTTTTGAAAGAAGTTTTATTACAAATCGCTCGTGTAATTTATCTTTATTGTTTTTTTTTCCTCAAACATCGTACACTAGTACTGCATCGTTACACAAAAATAACTAGATTCAAGGGTAAGAATACAAAAAAATTAGATTCAAGATAATGGTGTTTTATAATTTAAAAAAATGAGCTTCGCGCTGATTAATCGGATGTAATTTTGGAAACTTTAGAGCTCTAAAATAATTTTTCAAAATTAATTTTTTAGAATTTATCCTACAAAAAATTTGTTAAGATTTAATATCAATCTCAATGAATTTGCGCAAAGTAAAATTTCTCTTATTTTTCTAAAATTATTCAAAAATTAAGTACACTTTATTTAGCAGCATCAATTAAACACCAATTAATGTAATTTTATACAGGTTTTTAAAAAATAGGTAAATCAAAAATGTGTTAAATGATAATTTGCAAGTGAGCCCCAAGATTTTGACGCCTCGAGCCCTCACAGATCTTAATACATTGCCATCATGGTTAGGACCAAAAAGTCCAAGTTCTATAGCCTTTTTGACACCCCCATCAGGTTATGGAGGGTCTCAGAAGGATTTAAACTTGGTTATGTGGTCGGGATGAGAGCGCCCCCTTCAAAATTGCTCACATTTTGCACAAAGGAAAAGTGGTTAGAAGTGAGCTTAAGATTCGTATAATGCGAGGATGTACAATAAAAGACCGGCATATTGGATAATAGTGCGGGGTAGGCAGGTAGCCTGCAATATCTATTATACCGAATCTACGTCTTGGGACACACACTACTTGAGTGGAAAAAACCTGTCTCTTGAAACTCGAGTCTTACCAGTTTTGTGAGATTAAGTAACCCCTTCTACCAGTTCCAATTCCGAAGTGTCTGTAAAACTAAACTTTCCCGTTCTTCAATCTCCACTCAACGACTTCCTTGTCGAGAGGCGACTGGACACACAAATGCCAGAATTCGGTGTTGTGAAGATGATGGCACCGTTTCCCAAAAAAAAAATAGGTATCGATACTAATTTGCCAATACCCCCCTGATCAGACGGTTTGAAAATCCAAAATAGTAGAATAGCAGCCGATGACAGTAACAACAAAATCAATAAATTGATTGATGGAATGCAAATTGAGAGTTATCAACAAGGTTGTCGATCAACAAAGTTGACTTCTGAGCTTCACTTTTTACATCGTCACTTAAAGAAATTGAAGTTTCGTGAAACACAATGACAAATGATTGAACTTTCCTAAAACTTTCGTCACTATCCAAGAAATTGTTACCAAGGTGTGTTTCAGGTGAGTTCAATCGTTTTGTTCAATCAATTTCTTTAAGTGACGTCAAAAAACCCTGTAATGAGTGAATATTAGAAGTAAACTTTGTTGATCGACGACCTTGTTGACGACCCTCGATTGCAGTTCAGCAATGAATTCATAGATTTTGTTCTAAAATGTTTGTTTATTGACACTTGATCCGCTCGGCAGAATATCCAACTAATTGCAACGTCACAAATTTGTATCACAAAGTAACTGTACTGTACATGTACACTGACTGGCCCAAAAACATGATTCTCCCAACTCAGTTAAGGAACCTTTTAACTCAAAAGAGAAGTAATCTTAACGAGAAGCTAAAATGAGAAATAGCATTTGTATGTGTTGCATTGTTCAATAAAAATTAAACAGATGCCGGTTTCCCCCCCCCCCCCAGTTGATACATTCGTGACTAAATTTCCCGTTCCCCAGAACAACTCACACAGTTTTTATTGTAAAGAGCAAATAATACATGTACAGTATGAGGAAGAGGTTTTGTAAATAAAACAACAACCGGCAGCGATTTCACTTACTGGTTTTTTTTGCACGAACAATAAATACTTAATGGAAACGAAGAAAAAAAATTAATCCGTGTCGGCCGTGCTTCTAACAATCAGAAATAGGATAATATAAGTGAAATAACCAACAGAAAACGGCGAATATAGGTCTACTTAACGCCGACGGCGAGTCACACTAGCATATATATATATATATATATATATATATAGGAATATGCAAATGACACCGAATATGCTCGAAGGGAAATTTAGACAAGTCGGCGGGACGATATAAGCCTGCCAATTAAGATGAGACTTTTTGGTAAATTGGTTAAAACAACAGGCTAATGAGAAACTTCTTTGTTTTAAGGGAGCACCTATAATAGCCTGTTTCGCTCAGACAGGATAGAGTTACAAAAATTGAATAATAAAGCGGTGTTTACACTGGAGAAGATCAGCTCCATAGGAGCGAAAAATCGCAACTTCATGTTAGTTTTAGGTGTAAACCAAAAAATGGCAAGTCCATGGAGCGTTTTTCGCTCCCATTACGACTAGAAATGTTCCTATTGTGAAGGGAGCCTCGCGTGGGGTTCGTTTACTGAGCGCCTTCTGTGCGCTCACTCACGGCTCCGCTCCGCTCTCCATCAGCGCCAATGGCTCAACGAGATGAGCGCTCAGTTTTCACGCATCAGATTCTCTACTCAAAAACACTTTCACTCAATTGACGTGCAGCCGCGCCATCTATTGAGCAAAAATGACAACGGCGTGTGAATGGAGCATTGCATCACTCGTAGGAGCGTTGGTTGCAGGGGAGGGGCCGATCCACCGCGACCGAAGATCGGCTTCTTAGGAGCCGATCTTTTTTAGGTGTAATCGCCGCTTAAGAGAGCGGCGCTTCAGAGTGATCCATATCAGGAAAAGTAGCATCCGCTTTTATCCTCATAGGTCAAGAAAATTAAAGGTGGAATGGTGCTAATTAGAATGGTTAAGCTTCATCTGAGATTACAATCACAACCATTATTTCATAATTTTCGCATGATCGTCCTATACACCTGTATGGCGGCGGGAATGGTTCTATCAGGTCGCACTCAAAAATTCAAATTAGGCCTACGGATAGGCCTAATTGTCCGTGGCTGGCGGCTACTTCAAAAGAGACAAGGGATTTCAATTTTTAAAAGGTGAGCCCACGCCCCTGTCTGACCGTGTCGACCACTCCTAGACATATCAAAATTAGTTTTGCACGCGTGTGCAATTTTTTATTCTTGACGGTTAGTTTAACTGGAGAGGCGAGACGAGACCAGGTCGAAATTTGGTATTAGCCTTGGACAATTTCTCGTATTTTTCCCCCTCGATATATATTTAAGCTTAGTGGAATGGCGGTCGGATCAGTATGTTTTCGCAATCCCATCAATTCAACACCATTTCCTGGTACAAGCTATAGTCGGGAGGACATAATAATGGACAGAGGAATTGTTCTTCGTAGAGCACAGCACAATGACATAACAACGAAACTGTACAAAGATTGAAAGTACCTGTACATGTCCTTCCTTAACAATAAAAAAATCGAAGTTATGACAGCTAGCGAGGGTTGCGTTTAACCATTCAAAAACCAAAAGCAGAGCGGACAATCTCAAGCCCAACTCAGTCACAACCACAGTGCTTTTGGGCAAGCGACAATGGTGAAATATATCTGGGTCGTCTAGGCGACTAATATACCGTAGACTCAATTTTTTAAACGAACAACCTTAATCGGCTAATCCTAAGTAATTTCGTTCCCACACGTATTATGTATCATAATCTTGGGTTTTATTTTTTTAATAGTTTTCCCAATCCCTTGACAATTTAAATGCCTTGAGTGTGTTTTGAACATACAAGTATTTTATTCATAATTTGTTAAATAGTTGTCTCGGGTACTAGACGATTTACAAATACATCACTGGTATCACGTGATTGGTGCACGTGAGAGCGACGACAGCGCCATTTTGGTCAAGTGGAGCGGCCATCTTGGAATTTTCCTTAAAACTTCAACGGCTCATATCTCGAGAAATACTCAAAATCCAGATCTGAAATAAATTGCACTCGACTACAAATTGGCGAAACTATCAACAGCTCAAAATTTGATTCAATTTCGTTAAGCCGTTCGCAAGTAAACGCCGATGCAGAGAGTTTAAAGAAAAACATTTAAAACGAAGAATTACAAACTTTCAGGATTATAATATAGAATGGTCTCAGGAGGATATAATTAATGAGAAAAAGCGGGGTTGCTTTGATCAAACGTAAAAGGACGTTCAATAATCATTATTAAAAAGTTCTGACATTCATTAATCGTAATTTTCCAAATTTTCTATTAAAAAAAGTTCGTTCACCGAAAAGCCCTTTCAGAAATCGCCATCTACATGTTACGTAAAAATCCAAGCGATTAAAAAATTATATTAACCTGTGAAATTGTTGCCGGACGATTTTTAAATATAGGCTGAACATCGAGGCTCAACGTCAGAAAAAAACCCAAAAAAGTACAGTCCCCACCCAGTTTGCATGCTAAGTCGGTCGTGTTTTTTCCCCCTCGATTGTATCCCATTTTTTCTATGTTAAAAAGCTGGTATAATTAGTAATGAGCGTGTCCCCAGTCCTGCACGGCTCATTATAAATTGCACGAACATAATGCAGAAAGCTCCATCAAATTCAATTTTTCTCCGCCATTTGGATGGAGAAATTCGCCTTTAAAAGCGAGAAAAGTCGATATTTCAAACTTGACGTTTTGGGCACATGGTCTTTCTTCCAGAGACCATCATCGCACATCGCGTCAAAATTTTAATTTTCTTAGGTGTTCTCTTAAGAGTTTAAGAACTTTAGCTGAAGTAAACGGGAAATCTAGCCGCGATTCGGGTTTCAGGAGGATCCAATCCGGCACAATGTCGGTGATTCGTTATTTGAATAGCACAGTGTCACCACCAGTGTCAATTAAGTCAATTAATTCCGGTGTTTGATTATATTTGAAGTTAAGAACAGCTGTTTCCCTCCACATGACTTCTTTTGAAATTGGAAGTGAAGCCGTGGGAGCTGTGTCTATACGATTTCAGGAACACGCTAAAGATCCCTAGATTAAGGCCTAGTCCAATAAGAGGGATTTTGTGAAAGCGCTGAAGCCGGACGCTTTCACTAGTTCGTTCAGCCAAGTGATCCGCTCGACCATTGACGTCAATGGCCTCGACATGATACCGCAATCTGGTGTCGAGCAATCGCTCTTTCTACCAGAAACCCCCTTTGACCGCAAGTCAGATTGTTTGGCTCCATGAACATCAGTTACAACGCCACACGGTAGGTGGCGCAGACACGCAGCCATGTAATTTCACATTCCACGTTCATGGTTTCGCCAAATACAATTGTTTACACGCTCCTAAATGCAAAAACAAACTTAAGCACAACGTCTTCGCCGTAATACATTCTCACGCGAGACTCGATCCGAATCATTATAAAAACTCCGTGAACACATATTGTCCAAACACAATGCCTGTTTTTTTTTGGTGTCAGGTGAAATCATTTGCCTAATGATCCGAGCAAAAGAGAGAGGGGTTACCTGTAATATATTGACCAAATTTTGGAGCCGCGTCTCACTTTCCAGAGCACTAACAAGATTGACGTTAAGTGTGGCGTGAGCCGCCTGACAACGAAACCGAAAAGCGTGACGTGCCCGACTTCCAACTAAAGTCCATCGAATGAGATCCGCAAGGAGATTGTTATATTAATCTTTGTCTCATGTTGAACAGGTGCAAGTATATAACAACAATAATTACGATTTTTTTTGTTAGAAGAACGTTAAATGCATGTTAAGTTTAATGGAACTTAAGAATAACGGTTAATAGGTAAAGATTGCATAGCGCTCACTCACGGCTCCACTCCGCTCTCCATCAGCGCCAATGGCACATCGAGAAGAGCGCTCAGTTCCGTTTACTGAGCGCCTTCTGTGCGCTCACTTACGGCTCCACTCCGCTCTCCATCAGCGCCAATGGCACAACAAGAC
Source organism: Mycogona germanica (assembly GCA_034698785.1). Taxonomy (NCBI): domain Eukaryota; kingdom Metazoa; phylum Arthropoda; class Diplopoda; order Chordeumatida; family Chordeumatidae; genus Mycogona; species Mycogona germanica. The sequence continues at coordinate 5,479 of JAQGBY010003958.1, read as the reverse complement.
GAGCGCTCAGTTTTCATGCATCAGCGCCTCTACTCACAAACACCCTTTATTCAATTGACGTGCAGCCGCGCCATCTATTGAGCAAGTATGACAACGGTGTGTAAATGGAGCACTGCAACACACCATTTTGGTGTAAATGCAAAAGATCGAAGGAGCGTTTGTCGAAGGGGAGCGGAGCAGGCTCCTGTCTATCTCAACTGGAGAAGATTGGTTTCTTAGGAGCCGATCATTTTATGTGTAAACCGAACTTTGAGAATTTTCGCTTGATTAGAAGTTGGGATCAGGTTATCGCATTAAAGAAGTGAAATCAGGAGGTGGATAAGAGAGCATCAAATTTTGTAATATGACAGAAGAGGACGTCGTGACTATCCTCTTTGTGCACGACTGTTATTGGGATAATCTGGTGGCGTTCCAGAGAATCACCAGGACCTCTGGCGGTGATTGCTTCGACGGACTCGGCGCCTCCAGCGGCGACAATTGAACTACTCAACGACTATTACATGACATAATAACCCGATTGGAAAAAAGCCTGGGATTTTTGCTTCCAACCACGAAATATTGGACCACTGACTGGAGATCTCGCGTGTATTACGATGCGCCATTGTTTCAAAAAAATAAAATCGGTCGAGCTCATCTCATGCGAGAAACACTGTCAAAAACATCGAGAAAAAATGTCGACGATTAATGTTAAACCAACAACACACACACAATGTTCAACTATCGTCTACCAGCATCATTAACGTCAACATGTGATGGCAAAATAGAGCCCCGCAATTTGGGGGGGTTCTTACAACAACAGTCCCAACCACCAATTCAACTTGCAATATGTGTATCAGTAATCTGTATATCAACAAAAACAAAAGCAGGTGAAATAGTTTTTCGAGACTTCCCCCCCCCCTTTAAAAGTTTCATTGTCTGTCGCCGTTTCACGGCTAATTATTGCTCCAAATAGATATAATAATGACGCCATAATCATTTTAAACCAACTAATCTATAAAACAGAATTCTATTTCGTACGAGCACAACACTATAATTATGAAATTCCCTCGCATTACGAATGTCTATAATCATATAAAATTTTCTTTATAAGCGAAACAATAGTGATTTTTTGACGAGATAGGTTGGCCCCGGGGTCGTCGACCTCCCACATACATTTATTAGACGTTCTCCGCACACACCTGTTTTCTATGAAAATTGATATCGATCACGTATGGAAAATTATTCAACGCGAGCGCACAAAAGCACGCTTGTCTCATTTTTATAACCCTTTCGAGATTAAATGAATTGAGATTAGCGATTAGCGTTATAAAAGAAACCAAAGAGTTTCGAAGAAGGGGTTAGAGTATTCGTTCGTAGGCACTTTGAATTACTTTAGTCGGTAGAAAGGGGTTTTACGCCCAAAATAGTCCGAAGCCGATGGCAGTAATAACAAAATCTATCAATTGATTGATTGGCTGCAATCCAAGGGTCGTCAACAAAGTCGACTTCCGGACTTCACTTATTACAGGTTTTTCCCGTAACTTACAGAAATGGAAGATTTGCGAAGCACAAAGACAAATGATTGAACTCAACTGAAACTTTCCTCACTACCCAAGAAATTTTCAGGTGTTCTCGGTCAAAGGACTTCGTTTAATGATCGTGCTTATGTTCAATGCGTCTGGTTCTGGTATTATAGACCGATAAACTGCATTCAAGGGTCGTCAACAAGGTCGTCGATCAACAAAGTTTATTTCTATTCTTCACTATAATACAGGTTTTTGATGTCACCTTAAAGAAATTGAAGATTCGCGAAAGACAAAGACGAACGATTGAACTTTCCTAAAACTCACCTTGGTAACATATTTTTAAAGTTCAATCGTTTGTCTTTGTGTCCTCACAAACCTGTATTATAGTGAAGAATAGAAGTAAAGTTTGTTGATCGACGACCTTGTTGACGACCCTCGAGTGCAGTTTATCGATCAACACCAGAACCAGACGCATCGAACATAAGCATGATCATTTAACGAAGTCCTTTGACCGAGAACACCTGAAAATTCGGAACACCTATAATATACTCTGTAGTAAACAAGTCTTAATGTTCCCCCATTAGTCAAGTTAATTCTCAGAACTACATTCACAAGGTTGTATTGAGTGTCAGCGACGCCAGGCGGTGAGAAGAAACAATGTAGGTGCGGCAATTTTTAGGGTTTGCAAGAGGCCAATAGGGATGAGTTTAGCAAATCTCTGATCAGAGGCGTGCCCTGGTACTTATAAAAATGCTAATTCCGATTTAACGGGGGAAAAGTCGTGACGAGCGAGGCAATAAGCCAGTACATTAATATAACAATACATTAATTGGGGCGTTTTGATTTCAGATTTCCCCGCCATCCCGTTTCTACGTTGGCACCACGTAACAAATAAATCTAAAAGTTAAACGCCCCCAACCTCCAAGTCCTTTTGAAAATTCCGCACCGAATAAACAATAATGTCTGAACGGCCTTGTTCGGGACACCGCCCTCATTATTAAAAAAATTTAAGAAATGTAACCTCCTGAGACAATTCAGTTGGTAGAGTCCGCAACGAACAGTTGCGTCGAAATATTGTGGCCATTGCAAATTATTTCCCAACTCATGTTTGATTTACCAAAAAAAATTAAAATCCTGTAATGAGTTCTGCGAAAGTTACATATAAAAAGTGCCGCAAAAGTTTTCGAAGAATTTTATTTTTTCGCGAAGTGAATTGTTTTTTAAAAATTGCTTTTGAAACTTAATTATTGTGTAAGCAACTTTTACGCCAAAAAGTTTCCTACAAATAGATCAGAATTAGTTTAATCACAGTTTTTTGTAAACCTTGAATCTATTTTTTATGTGTATAATTATGTTGTAAGCGTACGATTTTTCAGAAATTGTTGGAAACGATAAAATTGTATTAAAAAATATCTTTGTGTTTGTTACTCACGCGAAGCGCAATTTTTTAATACATCTTATCAAGCTTGAGATTTTTATTGTTAAAAAGTGTTAATTTCTTTTACGTTTCACGTGAGAGAAATTTTTGAAAAAAATTGTTAAAAACTGTGTATTACAAAACCAACTTATTTCGGATTCATCCATCTTAGATGTACCTGTACTCGCAGCACATGTAGCCAAGTGACGTGGAATCTTTCATTTAAAAAAAACCAACTGTTTCGTTTTGACGTTTGGGTCTAAGGATGATGTAATCGGTGGAACACGATGCTCCAGATTTACATATCAGCATCGCCCGCTGAGATTTCAGCTATTAAGATCACAAAATCACCCCAAACTCTGGAAGTCCTTCGAGGTAGTTCCCAGTGAAATTCGTTTTTATCGGCGCAAGAGCCGCACCACATGTCGTCCGGGCATTTGTTCGCATCGTGGAGAAAATGTCCTCCATCCAACATCATGATTCGCCGATCGCTATCGAGAACGTGGTGTAGTGTTTCCGAAAAAGTGAACCAGACTCGATGAAAATGCAGGTAACGGGGGTGTACAGTGTAATCGGAGCGACGCATAAATCTCCATCATCATGTTTAGCGAGCGCTTATTATATTATATCTGAACCTGTCTTGTCTCTGGCGAGAGCGCGGCCGACTTCATATCTGCATAATCACAATCACTTATCTTTTTAAGAAATTGCAACGCCGTCGCGGAAGAACCCAACGAAATCGTAGACGTAGAACCCGAATTGGTAATTCAACAACGGTCGATAAAATTAATTGGGATTCTCAATCGTTTGTCAAACTAAATATCTAATCTCTTCATAATGAAAATGCATTTTCTTCCTATTTTGTGAAATAGTACTCTGAGGTATTCATTGAATAATTAGAAATTCGGGATCTAGTGTGACGACAGCGCCATCAAGTGGAGACGCCATCTTGGAATTTTCCTTTGTAATGCTTAAAACGTCAACGACTTGTATCTCGAGAAAAATGCAACATCGAGATCTGAAATAATTTGCGCTAGATTACAAATTTGGGAAACTGTCTACTGATCAAATTGTATTCAATTTCGTTAAGCCGTTCGTAAGGAAACGCCGAGGCGAACAGATTAAAGAAAACAATTGAAAAATAAAGGACAACCTTTCAGAATTATAATCTAGAATATTAAAATTATTTTTGGGCAATTCACAATTTAAAACCCAAATAATGTCGTAAAACAATGGAAGAAATCCAGTTCCTGACATTTCCATTTCTTTTAACCTATCGGAAACCCTAAAGCTGTTGTGGACCTTATCCCTCTACCTCCTTGGCCAAGCCCCTAAAGGTTAATGGGTGGATGACGATTAGCGAGCGAGCTCTTTAAAGCGGTTAGTGGGAGTGTGGGCCACCATGCAGTAGTGTAACGACTAAAGACTTGATAGCGAACAATTTGATCTCTCGTTAATATTCGGCCGACATCGATCACGGACACTCAATTATGTGGTCGGCTGAACTCGTTTTCAGTTTGAAAGAAAAAAATTCCAAGAAAAATATACAAAAAAGTCATTTTGCATTTTCCCTTGTCTTTTGAAAGGCCGGCCTTCAGCAGCGCAACACTATAAAAAATTAGTTTAATTTAAACCGAACCGACGAGAATTAGAAATGATAAATAAGGGACTTTGAGGCTGGCAAAGCTGGTAAGCCTCATTAGCAAACAGACCATCAGACGATAACGTTTGCGAGACAAAAATAAAAAGATTCAGGTGGTTTTTCATACGGAAAAGTAGATTAGTACATGTTCAAAAAATAAAAATGTATTTTTCCAGCTTCAAAATTACAAATTGTAATAGTGCATTGAGATTTCACTTTTCTTTTTTTATTCAATTTCAATATGTACCCGCAAACAGCCTCCGAAAGGGGAGCCTATGGCGGGGGTCGAGAGACCAGTCAGGAGCAAAGTGAATTATCCTATTTTAACAGGCTCTGCATTTGAGTCACAATAGTCAAAGGCGATTAAACATATTGTCGAATGAGGTATACACACGTATATATAGGAAATTAACAACCAGAGGGCGCCGGTCTTCGAGAGTGTAACGTTAAACTACAAAGTCACATCCGCCATTTTCTTTAACCAGCCTCAGAAGATGAAGAAAAATAACTATATACAATAACAATTTACTATCTATTAAAGTTATTTACATTAAAATTTATCAAAGTGTGGTCAAACGCTTTCCCGTAATTCCTTATACTGTCCATTAAGGAATTACGGGAAAGCGTTTGACCACACTTTGAGATATTTCAATGTAAAAAAACTTTAATGTGTAACAAAATGTAAATTGTTTTTTTGGATCTTTGATAATCATCTTCTCACATCATACTTTTCTAACAAACAGTCGTTAGACAAACCGAACTCCGTAACCGATAAAAATGTCGATGCCTCAATGTGTGCTCAGCGTCAAAAGGCTAGACTCGTGCGGGGGGGGGGGGAGAAAGTTAACGCTAAATTCTCTCCGCGAATTTCTAAACTGTTAATTGTAAATGTAAAAAATTAAGTTAAACGCTATC
>JAQGBY010003957.1:0-17812 GCA_034698785.1 Mycogona germanica | reverse complement strand
CATTTCACACCACATACGGAAATCGCCATAATGCTATGGCGCGGCGATAAACCAAATCTAAATCTAAATCTAAATCACTGGGTGCGCGCCTTAAGGCCTGGTCACATGTACATGTGCACGAAAAAAAATTCGGAAAACAAAATTATTGTTTGAACAGATAATAACAAATTTTGAAAGCCCTTGCCAAACTGTCTATAAAAAATTTGGAGGTATTTATTCAATAAAATTCTAAATATTGACAAATAACTTTTAAACTGTCAGCCAATTAATTAAGGCAAATGTTCTACACAAGACAAATCCAAATTTACCATCCAAATTTACCAAATTTACCAAATTATTTCCAAATTTATTTACCAAATTTACCAAAGGCCATGTGTTTTTTTTTTTGGATTGTTGAAGGTATTAAATCCCGCGGTTCATTTTTGATTAATATTTTTCACTTTCGTCGCCAGATCTTTCATTGTGCCTAGCATCTGTCATTAATTAATTTTCTCAATTGTATCTATCTCCCGGCGTCTCCATTAAGTACAACCGGACCAAGTATTTGAAAGAAAAATAGACTTCGAATAACCTATACCTTTCACCTCTTCAATTATCAATTTCACCAATTCAACGTTGCCCTCCGCCATGTGTTAGTAAATTCTGACACTGGCCACCTACCAACCAATATTTGTGGTCAGACATTGATGGAACCAACTGTAGAGAGGGGAGCATCATAGAAGTCGCATTTCAAATCGGCGCGGGTCGGCGCGAATGTCACGATATCGCGCAGGTGGGCAGGCCCCGGCGGAGGCGCCAAAGAGCATCCCCGCGCGGCGCCAACGATAAGGCCGAGCCGGCGGCACCCGGGGTCTCAATTGGAGATGGCGGCCGCCGACGAGGGGGAAGAGGGGTGGATTTGGCGGCGACGACGAATCGGGATTAGCAACTAATCGGCGTTCTAATCCCACCACGCGCGCCCGCGCTATGAGGTGAGCATGCTGCTGCTCATTCTCAGAAATCGGATAGATCCTTTGCATGTGGTGGCGCTCCTAACCTCCCGAGACCCAACGACTGAACGGACCAAATGACGTGCCTGTGTTTACAGAAAGATTTTACTGTGTCAGACCGCAATGCATGAGGAGAAGAAACAGTGTCGAGAAATTGTTGAAGAACCTGGAGGTGCATTTTGGTCATTCTCAAAATGAAAATCAACTTCGGAGAAGCAACTTTTGAGAAAATCAACTTCTCAATTGAGGATGGCTGAAAATCGTATTTTCGTCATCACCAAGCTGATGATCAAATTCTGAATTTGACCGTAAATTCTCAAAATGATTATCGTCTGCATCGATAACATCGAGTCACTCGATTATGTCGATTTTATGATCGATTCGGCGATTTCTGGTAATTTTAAGATTATAAATGCTAAATACCATGATAAATGTGGACTACAAATTAGATACCATGATGGGCGCGGCCATCTTGTGCAATGCCAATTATAGTGAAACGCAATTGGATTCTACTTTTCAATATGTTCTAAAATCTCATTGACTGGCCACGCACAGTCGCAGACTCCGTCGTAATGCGCCAAAAGAAATAGTTCCAATTATTTGTAAACAAATGTAGTAGAATTGTGAGTATCATGGATCATGATTGAGTTTAGCGAGGCAAGTGAATGTCATTTTTGCAAATATCAATACAATTGTATTTCACTGAAACAGCCGAATCATCATTGTGCCTTTTTCGTGGGCGCAGTGATTCTCAAATACTGCAATTGGGGACTCTGAGGCGACCGAATAGAATCGAAGTTGATTCTCAACTTGATATTTCAGTCAAAATCATGATGAAAATGCACTTTTTCCTCAAACCCATCGATTGAGCGAAACTGTGGATTGTGCGCATGCGCAGATGACGTCATTTGATGTTGAGAATCAAATTTGAAAGACCAAAATGCATTACCTGGGTCAGAAAACAAATGTCCACGCACCGAAAAGCTACCACTTTCCAAGTGAATGCAGGCGGACTTGGGGATCTCATGAGAACATGTTGGCAGAGTGGGGGGTGCGTGTGGAAGCGCCTCTACTTATCTGGATGACGACGATATATATATTATATTAGGAGGTAAACAAAGCCGGTGCCGGCGAAAAACTTAAAAAGAAGCGCTAACATCACCGCGTGGAAGATTGCCAACGTGGTGATGGTGGGGGTGGGGGGTTGGGGTTGGGGGGAGGGAACAGAAGAACATAAATAAAGGGGCGGTGGTGGGTGAGGCCAGTCTCACTAACGGATTTGGAATATTTTATGTTCGTGTCAGGGTCGCTCATTGTAGTTGGTGCGCGCAAAGAAACCTATTTCAGTTTTGCATACAAGCATTATAAGGCGAACCAAGTTCTTCTATTCTGGCCGATGGAGCTAGACTATTCTCATTCTAATGTTGCTGGGAATCAAAATCTCCTTTATCACTGGGAGACCCAAACCGTGAAATTTTGGGAAGAGGTTGGGAGAGTGAGATGGGGACCCATATAGAGACCCCCTTACCAACCCACCCTCTAGGCTCCACAAAATGTTATTAATATATTTTTAAAGTACTGTCCGAATGTGGGTACATCTTTCTAGAATGAGCTTGCAGCGATTATTGTATCACATATTTTTTATATAATTAGACAGAACAATGCAATTTTTTTTCGCGCTGCAAAGCAAAGAGTCTTAAAGTCAGGAGAAAATACTGACCTGTTCGGCGGCCTCCAAATTGTCGGTGACATCAAAGACAACTGCTGCTGCCCCCTTCTGGACGGCTCGCTTGGCCTGTGAAAAAAGAGGAAAACAACAAGATATTAGACTTTTAAGATTAACATAAGACTTCTGTAAATATAAAAACGTTTCTTAGGAGTTTCACCGGTGATTGCTCGCTCATCTTATAAATTCCCCTCCAGGTAGGCGACCTGGCAATTTTGCCTAACCTAGGCTGCCTAGGGAAGGGATCCTTAACGTTCCAATATCGTACAGGCACAATTCATGATTTCACTTCCATTCCGAAAGAAGGCGTGCGAAAGGATTTCTCACGAAAAATTCCGAAGCTGTCGGCCGGAATCGAAACCTCAATCACGATCTGTGAGGAAAGCACGCTAATCTCTCGGACATTCGACACCTCTAAAGAGATACTAGGAATATGTAGGCAGGTAAAAGTACAGATTGAAATTCCCACTCCATTTATTTTCTTCACATTCTATCTTTGTTTCTAAAGTAATTTTTGGCACATTCTTCTTCACCATGATAAAAACAGTAGCAAAAAAACCTATAGCCTTTCTCAGTATGTCAGACGCTAGATTTTTTTCTTTATATTTTCTTTGCAAGTTGTAAAAAAAAATGTTTTATTGTGTGGAAGAGTGCGCACAGTGCGAATTATTTTCCCCACAAAAATAAAAATAATTAATTGAACCAAATTGAAAAAACTGACCCAAAATTGATTCCCTGAAAACAGAGCCATGACTTTCAAATAAAGTACGACCCCAGAGAAAATCTTCGTTTCACATGAAATAATAATATTTAAAAAAATCTACTTCTGTTTCAGTAGCCATTACAAGAAGTTCGCGAATCCTTGACGTGTCAATTCTCTTATGCCGTAATGTCGATTTATCGAACCGATAACACTATCCAGCCCATAACTTTATAGGACAATTGTGGAAATCGGATCATACGACCGAATCTACAACGTTGTGTTGTGGTAGTGCAATTCTACAAAGCTGGCCCCTAAAGGGAAGGAAGATCAGACAAGGGAACACATTAACACGTACCACCGCGGCCAGCGTTTTCCAGCAGGCGCTGCTTTGTGTGATTGCCTACCTACCTAGGTCTCTGGCAACAAAAGCATTCGCCAGTCAGAAAGCTATTGCAGTACAACTGCTTATTGCTGACAGTCCCACTCTTGGAACAGATTTACAGCACAGTTTATTGAATCTGTGTGCAGAAAGTGTGCGATTCATTTCGTGGCGCACGACTATGAAATTACATTGAACTGTAACCCATTGTCTGAAGTTCAAATTTGATGCGGCTGAAAACAATTCCGACGATGATAAGAAACATACCGAGGTGGAAAAATACAGATAAAGTCAAATAAAATTTCATGTAATTTTTGCATTTCGAACGAAGATTCCAAAATCGAAATACTGATAACAATTTATTTTATTGTCAGGAAACAAAAAAGCTGCTTTAACAAAATAAAAGGAAAGGGACGTCTGGATTATTTAAAATAAAATGGGGGTTGTGCCCGGGACAGGCCAGACGAAAAAAGACGAACAAGAGTTGGCGATAACTCTTCTATATATGAGAATAAGAGAGATTGAAATGGACGCAATAATAGTGAACTATTATTTAAAATGAAATAATTAAACTAGACAAACGTGGGAACTGACTTACTATAATTATATTAGAAGAGTTATCGTCAACTCTTGTTCGTCTTTTTTCGTCCGGCCTGTCCCGGGCACAACCCCCATTTTATTTTTTAAAAGCTAATTGTTTAGATGACCTTCTTCTCTACCTTAGCGCCCTCATAATTTATTTCCCTTCTTAAAAATAATCAATTTTTTTTCAAAAATTTTTAAAGTCACATATCTTTGGTCACTTTTTTTAACGATATTTTAGAACATGTCTTCACACTGATGCGTACGTACACAAGCAGTTTCTCAAACAATCTACCGAGGCGTAACGCAATCCAGTTCAAGTATCTAACCCCCGATGTAGGCAGCTGTAATTCTGGACGGAGGAATGGCGGCTATTATATGCCGGCACTAGCTGGTGGAAATTAACCGTCTGCCGTCGTCGTCTCTCGCTCGGTAATGCCCATCATCGGCACTCATTAGTGTGCCACGTCCAGGCTGACCACCCACCCGCGTCCAAGAAACGTCAACACTCACGCCTCTCAATACGGTTCGATGAACATGGCCAACCGTGCGTCACATCACGTCCAAACGTCAAAACTGTCGCCATTTGTCTGGCACCAATTTGAAATCTGTAGAGAAATATTTCGATCGATTCATTCCACTTAATAGAATTGCGTGAACTTGTGCCACCCCCGTTGCTGTTGAGATTTTTAAAATATCAAAATTCGAAGTCAACAGTCGTCGCCTAATTGAGTGATCATTGTCCCAACAAAGAGTACCCAAACATGGCCACAAGACCTTACAAATTCAGTGAATTTTCGAGACCTCTGGTAAACCATTGACGTTGTTTTTTTTTAACAATCAACTGTAGTCAACCGCACTACACACGTCCCAGGGATCGAAATTTCGAGATCCCGCGCCGGGAATCGAACCCGGGAACGCCGAGTCACAGTCAGTCGCAATACCTATGACGAATCGTACAAGTTTTTAATTAGTGATCTACTATTTCCTTAACAATTATCGACTACTGTATTTTAAAGCATTGAAGTTCGTAATTAGTGATTTAATTTTGGGATCGGTTATTTCCTTAACCATTATCGACGAATTTTCTTTCTCAACCGTCTCTTTCTTTCTTGAGAACACCAGCGTGTTCGTCCTAAAAAAACAGAGGCGACCCGGTAATTTTGCCTAGCCCCAGGCTCAGTATAAGCAACCTAGGTAGGGATCTTTAACGTGTACCTGAAATCATATTTGTAAGGGTCCCATTGCTCTACTTCCATTCCGAAGGCGTGCGTACGAATTTCTCTCGCCTGAAAAATTCCGAAGGTCTCGGTTGGGAATCGAACCCGCTATCACTCTTCAGTTCAGTGTAACCTACAGATTCGAATACTCCATTTTGCTGTGCTTGGACTCAGCACTGGTAAGAATATAGGATGGGACCGGGCGATCGAGCTTCCGTCTTGCGTTCGCCCGTGAACTCCATTTTGACACTGACCAATTATTATTCTATTGTCTACTGGAAGTCTATGAGTAGCTCCGGCAGGTGGCGCGTCGGATCCGTTGTCGTTTCTGAAGCCGGAACGGCGCGGAGACGGTGCGGACGCCGCCGGCCCCGTCGCGTCCACTCGTCTTCATTGTCGTGTGTTGGCCCGACTGTTATTGCAGCCGCACAATAATAAATTTGCCTCATAAAAGCAGTAATAATCGGATACCGAAAGAGAGAGAGAGCCTGTGGGATGTGAGGGAGGGTGGGAAGGAAGGACGTCAGAGAGAGCCCCGGCCGGCGTCGGGTTTGTTCACCTCGGACACGCCCACCTACTCGCGCTGACCCCACACCACCCCCTTCGATCTCTCCGACCGTGTCTTACTAGAATATGAAAATCCTCCTCCCAGGAGGTGGATAGTTTTGGGAAGAAGAGGTACAAAACTGTTAATCGATCGGTTATTGTGGGGGCGTTGTCATGATATGGCGGAGGCCAAGGTGCATATTGACGTGCATGTGGATGGAATATGTCATCCCCTCATCAGAGGAATATTCATCTGAAACCTGTGGAATTCAATTTTTGTCCCTGCCTGGAAGGCCTCTTGGTTCTCAATACACGAATTTGAAGTTGCTGGAGAGAAGTGTCTATTGTGAAAGTCGAAATAGCTATGTTAGAACCTCTGAGGAGGTTGACGACAAACAGTGGATCAATTCCAAGTTTATTTTTTAATCAATATTGTTTTAATGTGTCGTGATGGGTCATTGGAAATCAAAAATTAGGTATGTTCCATGATGTTGTCACTTGAGCAGATTTATTTTTTAAAATACCTCTAACCTCCAACGACATTTCTTTGAAAACCTAATATAAGATTTTGCTTCAAAAAGATGCTGAAACTTTCGCGTCTTGCTTTTTACACTTTTTCTTTTTCGCGTCTTGTTCGCAAATTTGTGCGGAGCCAAAGTTTTAAAAGAAAATGTTATTTAATTTTAAACGGAGGGCTGTTTCGTTGGACCGATAACTAGCAGCGACATCGCCTAGACGTTTTTCGCAGATGGGTTGGCACAGAGAACTGTTTCCCATTAAGCCCGGTCTGTACTTTTACAGAATTTTATGTCTCGCTCCAGATGGTTGGCCTTAATCCGACCCTGGCAATAAATGCCCTGTAAAACTTGCCGCTGGTGGTAGTGGGAGAGGCGACGATAAGAAATTTCTCAAACATTGAAAATGAAAGGCCCGCGAATATGTTTACACAATGTTATGCGAGTGCCCAGTCCGCCTGAGACCCTCGTACAGTGCGCATCGCGTTCGGTCGGAGAGACTACGACAAACGCCGCGGAGAAATATGCCAAATATCACCTCGTGTCATCATTTTAAAAATATCTATTTGATTATTTTATGTTTCTTAATATTGTTATTTTATTTTATTTTTATATTGAAAATATTATTCCGGTAATAGTATGTGTATAGTGTATGTTGTGTGTTTGGTTGGAACTGTTATCTGGTGTGCTTGGTTGTCTCGTGAAATCGACGACGTCATGCCTTTGATGTGGAGACGCTATTTTTTAAGTTTTAAGCGGAAGGGAGATTATCCAAAATTTGGTAAAGGTTATTTTATTATGTTTTATTGAAAATCGAGATCCGTCGCTAGCGAATTATGGTGATTTTTTTGAAATTTCATTGATCCGTTCGAGAGATAGTCTCCGGACACAAAAATCGAAATCTGAACTCCGCAGGTGAAGCCTTAAAAATAGTGTAAATATGAAAAATACGAGTAATATGATAGTGGTAGAGTAAAAATGGTTCAGGACTCAAGAGGATACGTTTGGACGTCACATAATACAGACTGGGAAATAGCTAGAATTTGGTCGGCTGATTGACTCACTGTGTCTCCGTCCCGTCGTCAGATATACTTAACAATATACATGTAACGCGTACCGGTACGTGTATCACTATTTTATGTTGGAGCGGCGCGCGCCTCTGTTTGCAGACACCTTCGTCGAACAACGGAAAGCTTCTAAGCAGTGGGGGAGGGAGGGGGCATACAGCGCACCTATCGGAAATGTATCCGTTTGACACGGGATCACGAACAAAAACATAATGGTTCGTTCAAACACCAAAATTGACCAAGGAGCACAGAAATAAATCTTAGTCGAAACGAAAGGTTCGCACTATAAGCGCAAATACTATAAGAAAAATTAGAAGATAGTCAGCTTAACATTATTTTCGGTTAGTCCCACCCACAAATGTTAAAACTAAATGTTACAATTACAAATTTAATTATTACCTTGCCGTAGACGGACGGGCAGTTCTTGGGCTCCGCCTTTTGCTGCTCCAGCTTGACCACCCCCACCCAGGGAATCCTGGGAAAGTCGTCGTTGCCGTGGTAGTTGCATAAGAACATGGGATGAAACTGTCGAGAAAAAAGACAAATGAAAGTCATTAGCAAACGATTCAAAGATTTTTGTCAAACATTTAATTGAAAAATACTGTTTACATCGGCAATTCAACAATTAATTACACTTCCATCCAATTCCAATTTCCTATATAGTGATGCTCCTTGTAAGTTGGCAAACACTGCCATCAACTCAACAAAAATGGCCGATTCAATCACCTTACGAAATTACAAAAAAAATAACGCTTCTTCATTAGTACTCATACGCATACGAAATGCGTTTATAAGACGAACTCAAATAAGCCCAATAATCTACGGGCCCGTACATGAAGGAGCAACAGGCCGTCTTCCATTCAACCAGTCGCATCCTCTGTACCGATATTTTGCTTTTCCACACAAATTCACCGCACAGACTTCACCTTCAAGTATTTACGGATTTATATAGCAAACACATGTCGGGCTCGGCTGTCATATATCCGATTGTGGGATCCGTTCACGTACATCCAAATATAAATTTGTTTTTCACCATTTCAATGCCAAGAAAAAAGTATACACTGCAGATGTGCCTCAACGATGCTACAATCGTGGCGTCAAAACGCGTCGCAACTTATCACCAGGTGGCGCAGATTTCATCATTTCGGCGATGTGCAAGTGTTTTGTCCGCTAAAACCCAATTTACAAGAAACGCTTTGCTAAAAATAATCGATAGTTCAACGACCATCGATCTACCATAACCACACTGGATCAGACCAACACCATCTATCAACAAGACAAGTATCCGGAACTGCGACGATGGACCAACAAATTTACGAGCAATATTTTAGAACGAAGGATTCTTTATAAGACAAATATTAAAATTAATCACATAATATAATTATGCTACTAACGAAGTAGTTTCGCTCAGAAGTTACAAAAACTTGCGTGTTTATGAATTTCTAAGAAGTAGCGAAGAAGAAAAAAACAGGAAATTCCAGCGTTTTTATGATCAACATATTTTTGTTAATGTGCGGAAGTAGTACTAAAAGTGTTGTCGTAATTTTATCGTTCGTTTCAGAATTTTCCGCGAAGGTCTTATGTTCACAAGTGTTTCGTGTCTCTATAGATGTGCCTACGGTTAGTTTAACCACCACTGTATATAGGACGGCAAATGCCATGGAGCAACTAATGAAATTATATTAATTGCAGATTGTTTTTATTTGCGTCATGCCAGTAGACGGGGAGCACACATAAAAGCTTTTAGCGTCAAAGAGAGGCACAAAAAAATGATGGCGCCGGCCATATATGAGTTCAGCCATCACATTATCGGTACACGGGAGTTTCTTGACGGTTCCAGTTCCAGCCGACTCGGTTCCAGCGATGGATACGCGCAAAGAAAATGAACCGGAAGAGGGTCGGTGGCGACGCTCGACGGCCGTTTCCGCTCCCCCCATTTCCGGACGACGGCGAGCCGGTCAAAATGACAGTGGCAATGTCCAGTGATTGGACGCAACGTCATAGAGCCTGCCTCAATTATGGCTGCCGACCAGCGACCCTGCTCCTGACGACCCTGATACGTGCTCCTGAGATCCCCCCATTACTTCGTACGTGTAATCCTACGCAAAAAGAAATCTGAATAAAATTGCAAGTGGTAGAGTAGATCTCAGGAAGCTGCTAGTATCTCAAGATTGCTTGACTGAAACGGTAGCACCTGTCCAACTTTTCAATATCAACGCATGAATAAATTGCAATAATATATAGTGATGTATTTTTTTTAATCCGGTCCATAATTCGACTGATCATTGTAAATGGTTTATAAATTAATTTATTAAACATAAAAAAATTGATTTAAAATTGTGGATATGCATTTTAGATTTTGAAAAATAACCGAGCGTTGCCTTTCCTTTGATTATTATTTAAAAATCAAAAAAAAAATGGGAAAACCTACAAATCCGGCCCTTCACACCCAATCGCCACTGTTTAGCATAATCTAATTACGGCGCCAACCGTCGACCCAAAATAAAACAGGTGAGATAAGAACAAACAGGATCGTTTGATTTTAAATAGACGTTAAACATCTGCCATAAATTGGCGGAGAAATGAGTTCGTCTGAAAATGACGTCGACAATAATGACAACATGCAGCATATATAAAACGCATTCGCGCGTTTATATTCGTAGGCCGCCGCCAAAGACAGGCTCGGGATACGTGGGAAGATCTCTAGCCTACAACAAATAAGATACCGTATACTCACTCGGCAATGAAGCAAGTTTTATATTTGGGGAAAACGATGTCTCTCGACAGAAAATTACTTTTTTTTAACGTTTGCAATATTGTCTTTACACCCGGCTTTGTCAACTGTGCAGAACCGCTCCACAGAACGAACGTTACGAAATTACGAATAGCTATTGATATTAAAATGCAGAAAGAAATGCTATTTTTTTAATCACCAATGGAATTTTGATTAAGAATTTCATCGGCATCATTCACAGTCTGTGCTCACACCCCGGGTGAAATTCGAAAATTTGTTGTGTCGTAACAGTTGTTTCCATTCTATGATTCGAAACATGCAACAATTGTGGTCAAAAGTCTGATAATTTGCTATCGAACTCTAAAACTCAAATGTCTCCAAGACTCAAATGTCATTTCTCTGTGCGACTTCCCTTGTTGGATTTCAAAGCGGAGCCTTTTCTACTTTAAAATTTCATTATTTTGGCAGTGCTGTCAAGGGGAGGGTCTTGGGTCGCACCATATGAAAACGGTGCAGCAAATCTGGACACACGTGTCCCAGCCCTCGACATCAACGATGCTGATCGAAATTGTTCTCCTGTCCTGCCAGGCCAATTAGAAAGACACACGTTACCCACACGCCGCATCGTTGCACAGTGAAGGGAGGGTCGGTTTGGCATTTTACGATATAGGTCTACGGTAGGAGTATTTTGGGGGGGATGCGTCCCACAAATGTACAAGGCTGCAGACTAATTAAAACAACAATAAAATTCATATATAACAGAGGGGACACGTTCGGCATATTTTTTTTCTTCTTTCGCTCTCGGTTCCCCCTGACCATTTTTACATTCTCCTATTCGAATGAAGAGCAGAGAGCAAACGTCACGGAATAAGCCCCGCTCCCACTTCCCGGCGGACAGAACCCCTACTGTGAGTGACAGTTGTCAGTGTCGTACTTTCTTGACGAAACACGGACAAGCCGATTCTGTTCAATGTCTAAACGCACGCAGCTCAAGCATGCTTGTTGTCAATGTAATAAGATATGTTTCCAATCGAGTACTTGTTATGTTATACGCTGAAGGGGCTTAGTCCACTCCTGGGGTCTCTCTAACCCCCCATCAACACACTTGATGCATGGTCTTCCTCTTTTTCTGCTGCCCTTAACTTTACCCAATATAATGTCCTTTCCAATACTAGTGATGACATCGCCCGCATGACACGTATGACATGGCCGAAATAGGACAGCCGCTGCCTCACCACCCTGGCTTCCAGATAGGTGCCTGGCTTGATATCTTCCAGGACTGACTTGTTAGTACGTTTTTCTGCCCAATGTACACGACGCAATCGTCTCCAGCACCATAGGTTAAAATCTTTTTGTGTTCAGTCTTCCTAAGGATCCAGCTTTCACATCCTTGAAGCATCGCTGGGGAAAAAACGGCGCACCAAGTGCAGTTCCAGAGCTCGCAGCCGTGAATTGGAATTTGGCGGACTAAGCGCCACTAATGGCGACACCTACGACCTGCGGTCACCTGACGTGAAATGAGTACCACCTTGTGTTAAAAGCGAAGCAGCCGTTATGCGAGTATCATCAAAAGGTTTCTCGTTTTCTTACTTTTATCGGGAAAAATATGTTAAGGTCCCAAAATAATTATCTTAAGTTCCCCCTATCACCATTTTAAAATTCCGAGTTAAGGTGGTTCTAAAATATTTTATAATATCTGGTTTACTTGAAAAACACCAACCAATTACAATTACGAGAAAAACAGAGCAACAATAATAAAAATAAATGACAGAATTTGATCAGAAAGGAGGATGGCAACATCTGTCCTGAACTGCAACGGACGCTCAAAAGCAATTTGCACGCCGCATGGTGGATATGGCAGCCACCTTGGTTCAATATTTGTTGGTCGAGACCAAGACGAGATACTATACAGTCCCCCAGCTGTTCCATATTTAACAAAATCCATTTTTATTTCATCAAACTTCTCGAAGAAGGTCGTTACAGATGGCAGTGTGCGGCACATTATTTATGTCGTCCAATTTTTTTCCTCCTCCTTCCTTTCACTTCGGCACACACTTTTTTATGGTCCCACGAAAAATCCATATAAAAAGTAGGTGCCAACGGTACCAGTATACAGTACACACACACCCCTGAAAATCTGACGGATACGTTGCCCAGTGGGGCCTGGACCGTTTTACTGGCAATTAAATACGATCAGGAACATCAAGTACACGCGTCAGAGTCGGGGCTGTAGATAGCGTCGCCGCCCAGTCATATAAAGTTAGGGCTAGGACCGGTTTCGCCCATACCAGCCTACACACTTAATATCCTCCGACAACCTCACGCTTAAATGAAGACATTTTTTGTCATGTATTTCATGAAAAGATCGGAAATTAGAGGAAGTTTAAGCGGTGCAAAGCCCACAGATTTACCGATGCCGTCACAAGCAGCTGATCGGTCCAAGACACGCTAAAATTGTAAAGGGTATCTCTCAGTCTCCGCAGAATATGACACGCCAAGGTCATGGTAGGCCCATTTCAGAAAGATAAAAACATAGTCAACACGTATCGAAAATGGAATTTTTGTATTGGGCAATTATAAAAACAACAACTTTGAATTTCCGATCATAAATTGCAGCCACGAAGAAAGGCACTAAAGGATCTTGCTGCCATCAGGTGTAAAAATAAATTTCGTAAAGCCCTCCTCTAAATAACAAAGATAAGAATAATAATGGAGACGAAAATAGGAGAAATTCTGGATAAAAATGTAAACTGAGAACGCCTATACGTTGTTGCGTGCGCTGAACTTTTAAGACGACACGATCCCCTTGTTTATTGTCACGAATCTTTGTTATTGCGTTGTTCCAAGAAATAGACTAGATCTTGCGTAATAAATATGGGAACAAAAAAACTCCCCCGCGACCCACACTGCAAGCCTACACATTTCCAAATAATAGGTACGCCGAATCCAATTAGCGGCTTCTTTTAAAAGAGGAACCTTGACGATAACTGGAATATTTTTGGTCTGGGGTGGCGAAATGGGGGGGGGAGGCGTACGTTAAGCCTTGAGGTTCTTCGCCATTTGTTTTGTTGTTTTTCGTTCACATAAGTGCCTATTTTTAGATATACTCGCTCAAAGGCTTCAGCTAAGATTCTTTTTCCCAGCTCACTTACCTCGTCAACTGATAAGATTGTCTCTCGTTCTGTTTGGCTCGCCGCCGACATCGTTCACAGATGGCGCTAGTGTCTATGGCAAATAACACGGAGATTGATAAAAACCGTCGTTTTGATTTTTCTCAACACGAATCTTCCGAATCGAGCCAGTTCTAGAAACGGGGCGCAAAATATAATCTCCAATGTTGAAATGATTTATATTTTAAATGAACCAGTTCAAGAAATGTCATCCTACAAAAGGCAACCCTTATTTAACGTTAAAAATAAGTTACCTCGCACTGTTACGTTGTACAAGTATTTTTTAAATATTAAACAGACGTTAGAATTTAGTCATTCCCTCACCCGCGATTATTTTATTAATTTATTTTATTTTCAATAACAGGTAGTTAACCGCACTACAGGCGTTTTGTACCCCTCATAGCGCTTAGGCACTGTGCCAGGGACACTTTCAGTACACCGGGATCGAAGTTTTCGAGAGCCAGCGCGGCGGGAATCGAACCCTGGACCGCCGAGCCACAGTCAGACGCAATACCGACTGGGCTACATTAAGGACGCCTTCTATATACGACACGGGATGAGTCGCAGTCGAGAGAAAATTGCCCAAATGAGAGGCTCGATTCCGATAACAATAAAAATGCGATAGTCCTGACTACAGCCGAAAAAATTCGAGACCCCTGATAACGCGAAAACAGCTCTGGTTCCAAAAAGGTTGTTCGAAAACTCGAATTTCGTTACTCACAAGAGGCCGTATTGTGTTGGGTTCCCCCAATACTCATTCACTAATTTCGAGGTCCTTCGAACTGGGAGAAAGGTGGGGGGAGGCGATCGACAGCGAGACGAAGACAGTTATTTTTGGACATGGCGGTGTTTTAGCGGGGATTTAGTTTTAGCGGGGATTCCCATTCTCATTTAAGCTTTTACAACGTCAACTTGAGCCACCCTTCCTTATTTAATTAAATACTGAAATCGGTAACAAAAAATTCAGATTGGCAAAATACCGAATAACAACTACCGGGAAATATAATTGTAGCCATGTCAACTGAAAGTGAAGAAGTTTCAATTCAATATAATCTGTGCTTGGTTTATTTTTTAATCAAATATTGCTCATCTAACTGATCTCATCTTTTTCTGCACTTTTTCAGTGCGCCGAATAATTTCAAAGAAGTAATGAGTGAGTAAACAAGTAAACAGGGCATATAATATAGATGGTGACATGTTGATTTAGATGTATCAGATATATGCAGCCGTTACCACACACATAGGCCCCCACCCTAGGAAATGAGTGTGTGGGGGAGAGGGCGCTCAAGTGGTCTCTCTGTGTGCTATTGCTTGCATCGAAAGCTGATAAAACTTTTTGTTCTGTCGTGCCACTCGCAATCCACATACACATCCCCATAAACACGGAGGCGCCGTATTCAATTTTAACGAGAATACTTCCCCCCACTTCCCACTTTCTCCATCTGCTCCCGGGTGCGTTCAAATTACAGGGAGACTTCGGTGGAGGTCTGCTCGCTTAAGGGGAGGGGGGCGTCTTCAAATTCGTTCGCGTGTTGTTGTGCTCACTGGAAGACATTGCAATCTCGCACCAGTTTGGCGTCCCAAGGAGGCATGATTGATGGAACGATGTTTTTGGTGATCGCCACAGAAAACAAAAAGCACGTCTCCGCCGTCTCAAAATTCTATATTAAAGTGTATTAATTAAAGAACGCATATCGCCACCTACCACCTTGGCGACAAAATTGTTTTCCCACCGCACAAAGTTAAGAGAGAAATATTATTTCGCTAGATAACGCTCGAATAAAACGTACGCTCTTCTAGGTCTTACAGTTCGTTGGCCTGGAGAGGCGTGGGTGCGTTCGTCATTGGGGAACCAGCGTGAGTAGCGCTACCCCGCGGGAGGGTTGGGTGCGGTTGCGGTTGCTCTGGGGATTGAAGGAGGGTTGTGGGTGGTGCGCGTAGATGAGGCGAAGCGGAAAGATGCAACGAAAAGTGAAACGGGTTCAAAACTTGAGATGAAGCTCACAGAGAACGCGGGTGCTTTTCTTGAGATGAGCTTCTTCCCTTCTCTATCTCTTTCTCTGTGTGTGTTTCGCCCATCTGGCGACCGTACGCCAAGCAAGAGCGGAAGATCTGAGTGGGGAAGGAAGAAAAAAATGCGATCGCCAGCCACCCATAAAAAACAGCTGTTGTACAGGGTGAGTGCTAAAAAGTGGCGAGACGATGACGTTCAATGAAACAAATTCAAACAGCTATTTCTATTTTTTTTCGAGTGGATTTGGTGTTTCAATCCTATCACCGCATTTCCCGATTAGCCCAAATGGCGCAGAAATCGCGAGCTGCACAAAAACTTTTAATTTTCTGCAATATCATTTTTTAACAATTGAATAAAAAATCTAGTCTCAACTAGAGACGGATTCGCGCACAAAAAATACGTGTTGCGGTAACCGATAACAAATGCCAAATGTCAGTTATGCATGCTCAACTATTTCCCGACGGAGTTGGTTGTTTCTTATGGAACCCTCCTCAGATCCCGATACCTTTGTACGTACAGAATACAAGTAAGATTTTCGCGTCACGATACAAAGGTGAAGCTGATCTTGGACGCGCGAGAAAATCTTACTTGTGTGCTCACCAATTTCACAGATTTTTTAAGAATCGGCAACTCTGAGCTTAAATTGTGAGGAACGTAGCACAAGTATTTAATGGAAATCCAGTTTCCTTTTGTTTTAATACCGTCTCCAGCGTGTTGAATGTAATTGTAATTGATTTAAAATCAATTATTGCCAACACACAAATGGCTTTTCCTTAAACGTCATCGCGTATCAGGGCTCTCAGGAGGATTTTTGAAAATATTAAATATAGATACATTAAAGGGACAAGACGGATTGCATTTTTGCAATCCGCGGGTTCGCATTTCTGATGCATATCCTTTTTGCAAACGTACACCCCTCCCATATTTCGTATCCTAACCCCTTCCCTCCTTCTTCTCACCCGTCCCCCAACCCCCGAATTCGTTGCTTGTGCCGCATCAAACGAGGAATTTGGATCTACGGCTCGCTGCAGTCGGTCACGGATGCCGGTACTACGCGAAACAGCGCTTGCCTCCTGCAAGTGATGACGTCACGAGGCTTCCCTCCTCCACCACCACCACCACCACCACCCCCACACTCCAGATGAAGCTAACATGCGTTGGAAGCATTCGCGAGATTTCAGGGTACGATTACTCTTGACTTTCATTATTGGTGTCATTTGATTGGCTGGGCGGGGCCGCTGATCGCCAATAGTGGGACCAGCCCGTGCAGTCGCATCAAAGAGAATGCCTCTATTTTTTTATATATATATATTTTTTTAATTTGTTCCGCACACCGGCCATATAAAGATGTTAGAGTATCGCCGGCAATAAAGGTACACTGTTCCGTCATATATGCAGCAAGGGAGACACGCCTAACCATAATCTGCAAAGTTTAGAACCTCGATATTACGGTAGCTTGTGGCAGGTAATGAAATAGTAGTGACGTAACTAATATTTCAAGTAGCACATATCTTTTAATATTTCTTGAAAATTGATTTCTGATTGATGATGCTCTTAAGGCGCATTTCTTTTAACAGTTCAGAATACATCAATGCACAGAATGCGCTTAATTTAATTTAAGCACAAATATTGTTGAAGGTTTAATGGCTAGTTCACATGTGCAAGCTGTTCGTAGAGCAGGGAGTTTATTTTGGACTCATCTTCCTACGTTTCGGTTACGTTACCCAAATCAGCGGTTCGCGGTCCCGGGTTCGATTCCCGGCGCGGGCTCTCAATTATTGGAACCAGGGGTACTGGTGAAAATGTGTCTCTCACATAGTGCCTAAGCACCGAGAGGGGTACAGAATCTTCCTGTTGTGATATACACTTCAGTGAATTTTAAAAAATCACTGGTAAACCCCCTTAACAATATATAAGTACACATGGAATACCACAAACGAATGTTTTTTTAAGAGCACGAATCCCTTCATTAGAAAAACACACAAAAACAAAATAAAACAACCTTTCTTTTTTGTGATCCGATAAAAACGACTTTGTGCCCCCCCCCCCTTCCTCCTTAGCCAGCAAGAACACAGTGATCTGCAGAGAGAGCCCACAGTATACGAGTACACTGCACTTTCAGATTGGATCCCCGGACCATCTTCCAAGCATCCCCCCACCCCTACCC
>JAQGBY010003956.1:0-17814 GCA_034698785.1 Mycogona germanica | reverse complement strand
TGATGGTGTACTTACGGTATGTTCATTTTTATGCCATTTCATTGAGCCGTTCTGAAATTTTGCTCCGAACACCAAAATCCAATTCTTTGTGTTTTATAATATAGGATTCAGAACTTGATTGTGCCCTGAAATTATTGTTTAATTATTTTTATTATTTGATTGAATTGTCACGTTCTGAATAATTGCACTTGGTAACACAGCCAGATTGCGCGCGCACTGGTACAAGTTTCCGATTGAAGTCGGTTCTCCCAGAATGATGCTCTGGGTGTGACACTACTAATTCCTCAACTCGGTCTTATTCAAATGGTGTACTGATTGAGTGTGGATGCATTATTATAATTTTGGCGCAGTGGAATATGATAGTCTATAAATGACTATTCTTATTTATCTAGTCCCTTATTTGTAACAGATGAGTCAGTAGTAGTTTTCCAATTACGGTTGTGTTCCTTCAATATATGCGACACTTCGTAGTTATAAATTGGATGGCAGTATCCTCACGTCATATTCATTGCATGCAGTGCTGTGGGTAATAAACCAATTTGTTTTCGATAAAAAAAAAAGTTTAGCATACGGGTTACTTAAAGAAATTGACATCAATTGGTGCTTAACAGGTGGCGTTTTATTATTTTTCTTTTTATAAATGGGTAATACAAAACCAAAATTATGGCGATGGTGAATATTTGCGGTGGGCCGGTCATAGAATTACAATAAACACAACATGGTCCCTAAATCACTAGTGGAACAATTGGACCAATCGTAGGAACATATTCTCTGTAGTTGTCCTAGTATGAGATAAAGAAAAGAGAAGGGAATCAAACAAAGACATCACATGTTATTATTCTGAATAAATGCAGGAGGTTATTGTTTATGTTTAAAAAATATGATTGTCGAGTTAGTGATCATTGATTATGGCTATTTGTTAACGAGTATAACCTCCTCATCCTCATCTGCCGAGTAAATCGTAATGATTAGTGGCGGCGATGTCGGCGACGAGAACGATGTCGTAGGCGCTTGTATGTGTCGTGAGGCTGGTGTTTCTACAGGTGTATAAGAATAAACAACAAAAAAATATTCTCGTTAGTGTTTGTCAGTTCCTACACCCCTGGTAACAATCAACATTTAAACTAACAGATATATTATATTTATTATATTATAGTTCAGCATCAATTGTACATTTATCAAGCGTAATTGAATTAATATATTTTAGTCTTCTTGTAGTCTGTCTACCACAACATCACAACAGAAATATTCAAGGTTCCAATCGCCATTCCACTTCCCAATGGTTTGATTAGATTTTTACACAAAAATTATCTTTGTTTTAATGTATTTTTTTTTTTTTAACTTAAGGTATTTATTTAGGTCTAGTTGTCTTTTATGCGGTTAAACTAACGATTATCAAATGGAGAAAAATTACTCGGGTAAGTTACAATGAGTGAAATCTCGGGGGCGCTGCGGCCAGGAACGAATAAACAAGAAAATAATAAAAATAAGAAGAGGGTAGCTACGCGACCACTCTTGCCATAACTTGTGTCGCTAAAAGGAAAATCTTTCGATTTATGTTTGCTGGTGTGATTTAAAATGTTGTTTCTGATCTTGGTGGACGGCGATCGATAATAGGTGCAACGCGGTTAAATTTAACTTATTGCATTAACAAGTCGTATCTGTCTTCGTGTATATTTATTTGAGTTGGTGCTGTATTGTTACATTACATTAACCAGCAGATGAAAGCTTGTCTGGTGGTTGTTATATTTTTTAGATCAAACTGTTACGATTATTTGAATATTTCATTTCTTGTCATTTCAGCTTTGCATAGCTGAATGTATTGTGTCAATCTTGTTTGTTTTCGTTTGGGATATAGTACTCTGTACTGAATGTGCTGCTTACTACAACACTTATGTATGTTGCTTCGAAAGAAGATGTTTATTCGAAAATTAGCATATCTAAAAAAAATCAAGCCAGATGCAAGTATCGAGTTTTCCCTAATTAACCATGTATGGATAAACGGCAGTTGATGCGAATGTACTAATATTGTTTTAAGGTGCTAGTTTAAAAGGATATATGGAAGTAAGAAATATGTTCGCCTATTTATCCATTCGTCGTGGGTTAAAACAACTACTAATAAAAATCAAATAGAAGCAGAGAGAAGACGTGGTTAGTATTTTGTGTTTTGGTGGAGAGGACAAGCAAAAAGTGACTACACAGATTTTTGCCTGAACAATATTATTAGATTATTAACATATGTTTGGGTCGACCTTACCAGGTTAGTTGTTGGTTGTTGGGACGGAGAGCGATGTGTGTTGGTTTTGTTATTCAGGTGTCATTTGGTAGATCTGGTAGCTATCCAGGTGCGGGGAATCCTTATTTCGACAGGACGAAATTGTGTTCTTTCACTTCCAGGTGTGTTTATCTTAACAATTATTTGCTTGGACGGCGTTTGAAGCACCACAGCCCACTCTTATTCATTTATGCACCATCTAGCGAACTATCCAACGTATGGATTTAGATTAATTCTTCCATTAACAAGTTGGTATCTATTGAATGTTGTTTTCCAATCCTGAACAATAATCACGGCACCGAAAATATATTCCTGTCCGCAATCACCGCTGCACCGGTATCCCGTGAATTAAAATATTTTCGTTATCACCTATCTTAATGCACAGTTGTATTATATCGTAGTTGATTCAATAAAATTTATCGTCACAGATGGTCAAGACTGAATTGGTTGACGTGGACTACAATGTTGCAGTGTTGAACGAATTTCGAAACACTTAGTATATTCCCTTTATCTCGCGGTTCAGCGGCGTAATTCTCGACTTCGCTGACTCAGGTAAGATGTAGGGCGGCCTAACAGTATTTCACTTAAAAATTCGATCTAGGTTTCGGCTCGTCCCGCTATTATATACCCGAGACTGGATGCCCTCATGCCGAATCAACAACGCCAAATCAACCGGTGAACCGGGAAATTGAACATAAAAATTCTTTTTCTAATTCGGATTGTCCCTTACCCATCTACCCTACTAGCCCAAATAAAACCGGTCTCACCGGTTTTGCCTCTTACAAAAACGCATTTATACTGTCTACTTCCGGGTTCGTTCTCGGGCATTGGATCTGGGGCATCAGGGCAACTGGTCGTTGCCTTGATCCCCTGATTCATCGCGTACGGCACGCGGAAGAGAATGTTTCAGTTCCTGGTCATCCCGGAAATTGACCTAACTTAACCAGTATTGCCGTTGTATGTTAAAAACTAGAAATCTGTTCCATTTGAAATTTAACATAAATATATTTATATCAATGCAGCTTTGCACCTCAAATGACACCATTTTTATGGTATTGACTAAGAATTGAATGTTCGTTTCAGAAATTAATCTACCGTAAACGCACCGTCATAGTTCGTAAATGACGGAGCGCCAGATTTCAAAATTTTTATAAAACAGGATAAGTTTAGCTTCACAAAAAGTTTGGCCTTTGTAGCTTGGTTTTCAAACTTATTTAAAACGAATGGCGTTTCTACATCAAAAACTGGCGTCGTCGATTTTATATTTACTTGAGATATTGTCAGAAACGTGAAATTCACTCACTCTGCAATTACCGCTTGCATTCATTGGATATTTAATGTGTCGTGTCGATGAAAATTTGCTAGCGTCCCTATCTCAGATATATTGTTTTAATCAAACAAAGTATTTTTAATAAAATCCAATAAATCTGGCTTTACCAAGTTTTGGCCATTGGAACGTAAGTTACTCTTGTGTTTTAAAATTACACTTTTAGAAGTTGGCGTCTTGGCATTAGGAGAAAAACGTCGTGGATTTCGCGAGATAACATTGGGCAAGAAGGAATCATCACTACATATTTGACGTTTAAGGTGTGTGTTCGTTGTATTATGTTTCCAGGCTTGGCCAAAATGTTTATTGTTTCTGGTTTTGTTTTCTTTTGTGTCTCGGCTGCGAGTTTGCGAGTTTTCATTCTGCATTATGTCCTCGGTATGTTCTCGGAATTCTATTTTTGTTCCAGAACAACCAAAGTTGGCGCCTCAACTTAGCAGTGTCACCATTGTTTTCACGTATTTACGTGACATGCGGCGGACCAACAAACAGGTGCGGCCCCTGCCGCACGAGCACTCCTCGCAAAACACCAACGGTTATCAATACGCAAATGAGGATAGGTGGCGATGGCGCGTATACCCGACCGAATGCCCCTAAACAAAAAAAAACCCTAAATGCGTTAAACAAATTGACCAAAAATTATGCAAACCTGTCGAGAAGTTCGGACGCGGCGCCACAACCGTCGGCGCAAGCTGGCCAGAAGCTGACGTTTGCGCTGTCGGCGACGCCGCCGGGTGCGGGTGGCAGAACGCTACGCGAATCCAACCAAAAAAACAAAACAGATATTGATAAAGAGGACGTAGGATGGTAAACACCTGACTGCATGAGAGAAAGTGATTAGACGGGTTTGATATATAGTCATGACAAATGCCAAACCAAGTGACCCACATAGGAAACAACCGGAAATGCAAGAAACTGGTCAAAAAGAAACAACAAAAAGCCAAACGAGCCTAATAAACCTATGTCCAGTTAATAAAGAGGAACCTCTACCTGATCATTGTACCGTGTCATATTCGAAAAAGTGTAAATGAGTTGAACTTGTTTGTAGCGAGAAGGAATAGAAACAGTAATTAACTCTAAGACAAGCAATTGACGTATAACTGCTGTAAAGACAACCATCAGAATGATGCAACCGATAAGCTGGCGTACGTCTTATATATGGATTATTCGTGTGGCTAAGACGATAAATAAGGGGACCTGTCAAACACAACATCGTGAGAAAACGGAAATCATTGAATACGTTCCCGTGCCCGTACGATGAGAACAGGCAAGGGGAGAATGCGAAATCCATGCGAGAGAGACCAAAGGGGTCGTACGATTTGTTTGACAACAACGCCCACGCAAAATACAGTAGGGGCTCGCCACACAGAGCCGAACTTCGGACAAACCAGAAGACAACTTACCGACAGGGGGTGTCAGGGCACCCGTGCGGTTCAATTCTGCGAAGAGGGCATCTAAATCATCTTGTGCGGACGGCATGCACTGTGGGAAGTCGTCAGCATTTGTTATTGGCAGACCCCCGGCCCTTGCAGGTGTAATATTATTTTCTACAACGTGGTGCGCAGATGGAGCGACCGTCGAGAAGACTCACCGTCCATCCGGCGCATGCTTGGGCGCAGGGGCCGAAGTCTGAACGGCCGTCCCGGGAACCGGCGGCCGATACCGCAGAGGTTCACAAACTGTGAGGGGCCCGCCAGTTAGTGGTTTCGACCGTAACGCCACTGGGCGATTGATTCTTTGAGAGAGTGGAGTGTAATACGGGTGCAGTGGGGGTGCAATACCCATACTGGACACCCTTACGGCCACTGGAGCTTGCGATCTCGGTGCAGCCTCCCCTGCAGGTGAGATGGACAAGTCGAGCGGCACAAGTTGCTCCGTTACCGCCTGGAGGGCAGGTAAATGCACCTGAGCCGTGCGAATGGTGATAGGTGTGGGCCGGCCAACACCTGTACAAATCGCGCCGTCAGACATCAGTGTAGGACCAGGGATTGGTGGAAAGACTGGGAACGGACGGCTATAAGTGTAGAACTCCTCCCACGTTGTAAATGGGAGGGCAAAATAAACCATGGCCTCGTCAGCATTATTGGCCTCCACTGGTGCTGGGAAGATAAATCCATATGGAGGGTGGCCTATACGTACAGGTGGTGTCATCGGTGTAAACTGGTTGGCAGGTAGAGGTTCGGGCAGGATATCAGCCCAACCTGTTGTGGACGATTCGGTGAGGCGCACAGGTACATTCACAACGGGAGGGGTGGGCGGTACCAAAGGGCACGAAAAACCATATGATGCTGCCACCACCGCCCCAAATGTGATTTTTGTATTTGGCTGTGGCGCCTCCTGTGGAGGTGCCAGCACCTGGGCCACGGCATCACCAACCGGCTCGGGACTTTGGCTAATGTCGTTCCCCGAATGCCGTCGCTTACGGGACGGCATCGCCACACTTTGCGCGCGGAAGGGTGGTGATGACGACATGCCAGTTACGAAAGCTAACAATTGAGGAAAGTGAGACAAAGGGTCAGACGTAAGACACGGAAGCGTGACGAAGATTAATAAAAGCCTGAGGGGATTGAGCCCCCTTTATATACGGCCGGGATGGTCAAGGGGAGATAACCAGAACCCGACACGTGACGGACGGGTTAAGGACCCCTTGACCGTAAGGCCACGGGAGTCTAATGAACCGACTGATTCATGAGACGGTTGAAATTTTGCTGTAAACTGCCTGTTTTTATAAAAAAACAACTTACGCGTCCCTCCTAACACGTGATCCCGAACACAGGGTGAACAGGTTGTCATAAAGGAGAAGGATCCTTGTAAAAAAAAAGGAAGAAAGGGGTTAATGTACCCTGAGGCGGAAGAGCAGTAGCTGCCAAAAAAAAATATTGTTGTCGTCAAAACTTGAGTTCCTGTAAAGACCATGGCGTTGTGGAAATAAATTTTAAATGTGCACGTTGGATTTTGATATCATCTGAATATTAGTGACCTAGAGATTTGTTGGCATTTAAAATGGAGAAAAAGTCAAGGAAATCACAGGGAGAGAGAAAAAAAAACGGAAATGAATCCCCTCTTTTTGTTTATATGTTAATTCTATTTATGATAATTCGACTTGGGGACACATCTCGTCACCTCCCCATGTAAGACAATGCCAATTCGATAGTTGGGACAATTTGTCAAACTTTCACTCTCACAAAATTTTCAATTATCGGTACAGATACATAAATTGTCTTAAACGATCTTTTCATCGTAGGATTAGCGTATTCCAATATATATATGGTCGGGATGCAGACTTGATATACTCCAGTGGTTAATTATAATCCCGATAAATATTCCTTCCGATGTGGAGCAACAGGATGTAAGCAAGCACAATATCGTAAGGTGATATTAATATGGGAACTATTAATCCACGCTAGATGATTCGACAATTAATTTCCGTGGCACAGTAAGACGCGCAACGGCAATATCGAATTGGATCGAATTGGATGGAATTTTTAGAGAAGAACCCCGTTTTCCAGGGCGGATATGTTTTTATACCTTCTAGGGTGGGTTTTGGCGGGCGTTGTTTTGAACTTCTCGTAGTCGCTGAACTCCACCCTTTTTATCAATGGGCCATTCAGCGAGCTCGAGATGCCTTACAAGATGGCCTGCCATGCCGTATGGCTTGTCGTGCAAGATGGCCTGCCGAGTAATCTGGCCTTCCGCTCAAGATGGCTTTTTATTCAAATGGGATAGGGAGCTGGCTCGTCGCATCTTCCAGTGCTGTCACTGGTTTGGCAGATAGGGAGATGCTAGGGATTTCGTGATAACTGCCCAGGTGCAATTGGATGGCCCCCATCCACAGAATATAAATGATTGATATGGAACTGCACTGATGGGGGTGGATAATGATGAACAGAATAAACAGGTTGTGCAGACTGTGTTTGGGTTTATTGTAGATGAGGTATCCCAGGTGTATTTGCATCAGATATAGTGCTTTAGGAAGATGGATCGAACGATGGTGTTTCCATTATATCCAAGAAGTCAGGGACAAGAAAGTAGTGTGGTGCGGGGGAGGTTCGTTGGTGTTCAAGTTGTCTTGTTCCATTGGGCCCATAGGACGTATGGGTGGGTAGTGTGTCTCATTATTAGTGAGCCAATTGAAGTATCCACTGGGACTCGGTGTGGCCGGTACTATTGGGGCTGCTTCTGCCAGGTAGATAACATTGTCCATGTTGTATGGTTGGGATTGGTCTCCAGGATCTCGTACTGGCGGTTGCGAATATGGTTGAAGAACTCGCTCTATATCCAAGCAATTGAGATGTGCCGCCCCGGCATCCCATAAGTCTCCTGTATCATTTATATCTGGGCTAAGGTTGGCGTTAGTTGGGTCGATTAGAGACATCATCGGTGGTGTGGGAGTCGGTAACAGTTGTTTGTTGCTAGCCAATGGATACTGGATATAGAGGTTGCTGGCACTATTTTGTTGTAGTGATATTTCGCCTGGAATTGACTTCACAATGTTATTTGGGATACTGACGTGATCAATAGCTACCGGGTTCGGTCAACCAAGGAATTGGATTGGCTCATTGGTCTTCGTTGTTGGCTTTGGTCGATTGAGCGGAGGTGCAGCGCGCATCTCCATGCTAGGTGGTTGAGCAACACAAATTTGCTTCCTTCTCACTGATCGCTGCTGGGGATCAATTATTGTGACCCATGGTGAGAATGACAACCCCTTTTTGATCTTAACAGTGATCCCTGGGGTGGATGCACTGGCCGCTTCTTCCAGGGTTGCATAGCGTGGACCAGGGAGGGCTAAATATGGTGGGTCCATACCCACAACTCCTGTGGGGGCCGGTACGATAACACCCCACCCATTCACGTTATTTGGGAATTCCACAAGAGTAGATTCTTCAAGTGGTGTGTTATTCCCGCAGAATCGACACCGGATGCAGGGGACATCCTTGTATGCGGCCACTTTCGCATTGTGGCGCGCCCTTCTAAATCGAGATGGTGGCATATATCCGGGTGGTGTATCCGTGGAAGTAGTTGGGACATTGCGCCACTGTTGAATTCGGTATAATTCGCAGCGGCATTGTTGGTCCGGGACATGTGTTGTTGCTTTCGTTGTTAGTGTGGGCACATTTGTGTTCGTATTGTCATTTGGTACAGTGGTTGACCTATTATACTGCAAGGAGGGTGGCCCGGATGGAATGATAAGACGATGTTGAGATGAAGATGATGTCCCTCCTTTTATGGCAGTGTCCGTGGGATTAATCCCGGTGAATTTCTGACTATTTTGGGTCTATGTTACTCTGGGAATTCATTTTACTGGCACGAGTAGGACAATATATGCAAAGTGTACTATTGCCAGCACAATAACACTGATCTGGCCAGTTTGAAAAAATCTGTCCAGTCAACTGTCCTTTTTATTTGAAATTTGGGAAGAGAGGACCGGTGGTGATTGCCTCTGGGATTGGTCCTCTTGATTTTAAAGATGATTTAACTATTGCAAAGTTGTGAAGCCAGGCCAATGGTTGGTTTGTGGGCATCAGCATGTTCAGGCATGGTATGGTCATTTGTTTATCCTTTTCAGGGTCTATATTGGTCATATTTTGAAGGCTTGAGCCCGTAAATTTGGAGGATGTATGGGGCAAAAACTCTTTTTGTATTTTTACTATCTGGACTAGGGAATTTTTCGGCGTTTCCACTTTTAGGTTTGCTTCATCCAAACATTGTGGGTGAAGTGATTGACACTTTAGTGTGGGTTTGAGGGTCGGACATGATTTTCCAGCTCTGGGAATGTGGCATCGACTTTGTATGCCGACATAGGAGTAAGGTTGGCATCTTCTTGATAAGCGTGTGAATTTAGACACGTGTGGTACGCAGAGTCTGCCATTCCGCTGGTACCGCTGGGTGTCGCACTTGACTGTTGGCAAGTGCATTGATAGGCTTAAGGCCTGTGCGTATGTGCGATTGGTTTTGCCTTCCTGATCAATATACTATATACAATATATACAAACAATATACTTGATTTACTATGACAACAAGCGCAATCAATAATGGCCTATGATATGATACGACGTCTCTTGTTATTTGGAGAATAGCGTCGTCGAGATAATGTGCTTAATACAATATGGAAGAACTGGCCTGTTTTACCTGATGTGGTACTGGGTTACATGATTTAGCGTCTCCACTTGCCAAGTCTTCAGGCCTCGATCATCACCGGTGGTTGACTCCCTCTTCGAATCCCGCTAGGTGAATCCTAGTACTCCCAAAGTGTGAAGGTGTAGGGTACTATTTCGGTACTATCATGTCACGTGCCTCAGCACAAAGGTGATAATTTCGGATCACACAGGATTGTATTCTGACGATTTCTTCCGTCCAATGTTGCACAAGTAGAACAATAGCTGGGGCAGACGCAAATTATTATTAGGAGTATAACGAGTAAAATAATCCAATCCAATAAATGCCTGGCTTTGTCGGACAATATACGGTCGATGCCAATCACTTCCAGGATGACGGGATTTATTGATTTGATAGGATTAGTGTATTCCAATATATATTGTACGACCCGTCGTAGCGCAGTTGGTTTATGACGGACTGCGGTTCGGCGGTCCTGGGTTCGATTCCCGGCGCGGGCTTTGGCTCGGGGTACTGGTGAAAATGTGCCTCTCACATAGGGCCTAAGCTCTGAGAGGGGTACAGAATCCTCCTGTTGTGATCCGTCACTTTAGTGAATTAAAAAAAAAAAAATATGGGACGTGGGCTAATGGAACTATAATTCAGCGGTAATAATTATTACCGCTGAATTATAGTTAACAATAATTATCGCTGCTCAGTGGCATTATGGCAATTTCTATTAGGTGTACTGGTTTGGTCGAGTGTCATTTGCACACTGTAGTTGTGTCTTCCCTGTTCTGTGCTGAAAGGTATCAGAAATGGGTGGCTTAATATTTGGAAAACGAGATCTTCGGAGAATCCCAGTATGAACGCCAATACCCAGGTCGAAATGTAAAATGCACCCTGCTTCTATGCATTAGTGTTCTGTATGCCAGACCAGCATAGTGTGAACGTAGGGGCTCTGGCGATTCGCTCGTGGCTATGTGGTAGCTATTTTGTGCTCCGGATATGTTCTTGTCTTGAGTCTCCATTGTCGCAGTGTCCTTTTGCCGAGTTTAAATTTAAGCTGTCACAATTGGGACACTAGCGCCACCTATTGAATGCCAGGAACAACCTAACGTGCCGCGGAATTAATATAAGTGGAGCAGAGTGGCGGGCGCCGCAGCCGCTGGCTGGTCAAGCTGGACAGGGCCAGTACCGTGGGCTGGCAGAGAGGGCTAAGCTACGCGCTATCTGTCGGCCAGTCGGGGGTATCAAAAGGGGAAATAAAACAAATTAGAATTGAGAGTGTGTGGAAGCGATTTATAAGTTAATAAAATTGTGTGTGTGGATCGATGTGGAAAATGAATGTGGATTAGAAGAATGAATGTTAATTAACGTGTGGAGAAGTCAAAGGAGTAAGTGCGCAGTGGGTTTTATAAATTAGGTGAATATGGTTGAGCTTCACCAATAACTGGGAAGTTGTTAATGTTATGTTTATTGTGTAAGTAATTTTTCTTGTTAATAAAATTTGCGTTATGTTTATTAAGGTTGGTTGTTGCTAATGGCTAAGAGTTTTGACAAAGTGTTTAGTTGTTAAATCCTGGTAAATCATTAATCGAAGTAGCTAAGTCCACAAGGATAAATATATTTAAGAGAGCATGGTTTTGGTACCAACGATTTATCAATTTTAATTTTTAAATATATTCGAGGGTTGATAATTTATTTCGAGTGATTATTTGAAGATTCTTTTTCTAGAGGAGCGAGTAAAATTTATAGTTAGAGCATGGCTTAATATGTTGTAACTCTAATTATTAATTGTTAAGTTTTGGTGTGGCAATGAACTAAGTTATTTATTTAATTTTAAATTCTAATGTGTTGGAGGCAATTGTAGTTTTAATGTTGTAGTGTGGTTATGTACTTACAAGTCAGCAGGGGAAGTGTTTGTGTGCTAGTTGGAAAAATTAAACATGAAATGTTAATTAATCACTCTAGGCAAAGTCAAGGACAATGAAAGCTTACTTCTATTTATGAGCAAAGTATTTTAAGGTAATAGAGATTCTTCCTCATATAACAATTTTTATAAAAATATAAAAGAGCAAAGAGAGACTTTAACGATTAGTCAGGTTCGACGGGAAAATCACATAAATAGCTTCGTCGGAATTATAAATAATCACAGTAGGCATTTGGCATTAACGAGACTGCAATCTCATCGGTGGCTAAGTTTCATTTCCAATTTTAGGTGAGGGCTGCTGATGCGGTGATCCTATGTCCAACGTGGCGAGTACCCCGAAGAACACAACCTCTTCCTAAGTTTGCAAAATAAAATAACCAAACCAAAAACCTAGCAGTTCTGTTTGGATTTAACTAAAATGATCGAGTGCTCTTTCGTCAAAGTAAAACTAAGTATTCTACGATACAGGATAAAGATGGCAAAAGCAAAGAATAATATAATTCAGTGTGGCATTAAGTCTAATCAAAGTTCTCGCCAATATAGATGAGACTCATGATTGAATGGTAAACAAATAAAGACGTAAATATATGGATACAACCAGTTCTCGCTGTGATGATTGATGACACTAAACAATCTTTCGATAGTCGGTGCTCGGGTCACCAAAGAGAGAGATGGTCGGCAAAAAATGATTAGTGCGGTGAAGGCAGATCTGCGACGCTAGGACCGGGCTCCTGGGACGGGATAGAATCAACCGGCCTATGGAGTAGTGGTCACTTTGGTACAGAGAAATTAACTTGACGAGGCAAAGCAAAAATCTCCTTTATATATGCCTCGGGTCTCTAAATTTTGAGAACCCTGTCCTGGTTCGCGGAACTGCCAACATTCATACTCGGTAAAGACAAGACTGAATTGGAATTAAACCCATGGGACGTCCGACAGCTTCCGATTCTCGGGACACGGTCGGAAGTTCCAGGAAACTTTGATGTGAGTAATGCGGGGGTTGTCCAGGTGCCATAAACACATTCTTATACATTCTATTTTTCATCGCAGGAAGACACTTGTTTTCCGAATGTCAGATTTCAGCGCGCGCCATTCGATGTACTCATGAACGGCACACGACCAAACCGCACATTCCAATTGTGTCCGTCACTACAAGTTGACATGGTATCCGCTTCTCACGGCGACCAAGGCGGCGTTTATTGAAGGGCCACGTGACAAAGCTGTCACAATCGGTGAGCTAGCGCCACCTAGTGTAAGCCTGGAACAACCTAAAGTGCCGCGGAATTATTATAAATGGAGCAGAGTGGAGGGTGCCACAGCCGCAGGCTGGTCACTGAAGGCAAGGCCAGTACCGTGGGCTGACTTGGAGGGCTAAGCCAAGCTGCTATCTCTAAGTCAGTCGGGGGTATCAAAGAAGGCAGAATCAAATAAATTAGAAAAGTGTATGTGGAAGCGATTTATGTATTTTAATAAAATTAAAGTGTAAGTGTGGATTGATGTTGGATAATTGAAAATAAATGGTATGAATGTATAAGAGTAAATGTAATTTAAATGTGTGGGGTAAAAATGGATGAGTATGAGCGCAGTGGGTTTTTTTATAAATTGAAAGTGTGGTTTGTTTTATAATAATAGATGTTCATTTATTTAAGTTAGGCTATTAGTGTAAATAGTTATAATAAATTCTTCTGGATTAAGTTTTGTAAGAAAAATAATTGTTAAGTCTTTGGTTAAGTTTATTGAGGGTGTTAATAAATTATAATTTTTGTTGTTAATTTTAATCAGTGATAACGTGGTGGTTAGTTATTTATTTATATTCGTTCACCAAGTGAAGATGATCGTAAATATTCATTTAATTTTAAATTTTCTCAAGGTTCCAGAGAGCGAAGCTTAGTGTTTGTTAATTCTAAATAGTTAATACTAACTGCTGGGTTTGGAAATAAAATATAACGCAAGCTGTTTAGTTGGATAAATTATTAACTAATAATGTTATGTGGTTAATATATAAATATATTAATAGGTTAGTGTATTAGGCATGGGCTCCTTGTTTCTTTTACTACCTGGCAAGAAGAGCTATCGCGAGCCACCTAAGAGAAAAAGGGAAAAAGACAGGGTAAAAGGATTAACAATAATACACCGAGACGACTTTGAATAAAATACTTGGCTAAAAATCTTTGGCTTTTCGAAGACAACAAAGATGCAAGAGATTCTTGGCCTCATAAAGTTCTTATGTAACACAATAATAGAAAAAATATAAATTTAATGATTAGTCATGTGGGATGTCTAAAATCGCAAGAATAATCTCAAAGTCCCGATACTTTAAAAAAATCACAGATAATTTGGCATTAGGCCTCGATCGATCAGATTCCACTGGAAGATGGTGCAGCACAACTCCTTCACTTGTGTTGTGGCTATTTCCCTACAGCCTACGTCACGGGAATATAGAGAGCCTCGGCGTCGAAGATCACGAAGATGAGGATCAGCCTAATCGTAGCCTACATTTGACCAAAGAGATTTGAAAAAAAAACAAGAACCGAACTCGACTGTTGTAGTTATGGTGGCCCGCCAATAAAACTTATTCTCCTATTGTCAACTAATTTTCTAATTCTAAGAAATGTTATATTAAGATATTGAATAGAAATATATTGAAGTATATATTTGAGCAATGATATTTTTATCGTCAGTTGGTAAAACCGAATGTAGCGATCATCAGTGAAATATATAATTCAGCCGATAGGGGGATCGTAGCAAAGGCAAGATATGATGCGTGTACACGATAATAATAATATATTTCTATAATATATGTAAGTTGGAATAAAGGTGTAATTTATCTCCAGATAATTGAATAAATATTCGCCATTACGGGAGCATGATCTCAAGCAAATGGATAAGTAGATATAGTAGTTCTATTATATGTGATCCACAGTGTAGAAAAGCAAGTGAACTAATAATAATAATAGCACAAAATAATAATAATCGAACGATCTCACGATATGTTGGCGGAGTCAATCGACAGCAATTCAGGCAGTCAAAAGTGGGTGATGACAGTGGCTCTGCGACACTGGGACCGGGCTCCTGGGACGGGATAAATCAACCGGCCGATGGAGTAGTGGTCTTCTGGTGCACAGATAATTTGTCATTGACGATCCTAGGTGATCGCCAATATTTATACAGTTTGGGAGTCCTCAGTTCGAGGGAACTGAGTCTCGATTCTCAGAATGAAATGCAGTCACCAAGCCACTGTCATCGTTCTAGATAATTTTATTTGAGTTCCCAGAACTCAACCCAGAATCACCAATTGGAGCTCGATGGCCGAGGACCAGGTTAGTAATTCTTAAGAAATCGAAAACCGGAAACACACGCTGGGGTTGTTCCGGTGCAAGTGCACGACAGTACATGGTTTGAATATCATTTTAATATTCACAAGAGAGGGCCAGTCATTCTCGGAACACCCGATCTTGAGCACGCGCCATTTGCTGCTTGTTAGGCAAGAAACGGCACGCGACCAACATCGGCATTCCGATCATGGAAGATCATTAGCATATTGGCCTCTCATGGTGACGAGGATGGCGTTGCAAATTCGATGGAGACGTGACAAAGCGTTTCTGGCGACATTCCTTTCGGAAGTGACAACAGTTGTTTAATTCGGCTCAATAGCCCATTCAAAAGGTATGCCAGTTGTCACTTCTCCTATTTTAGTCTAGACCGCAACATTAATTTAGTTTTAGGTTTTCAACTCTTGCATATCGGGACTTGACAGCATAGGTGAAGTTCCGTTTTTGGAGCGGTAAAGCGCTACCTTCACAGATGTTGGAAAGTAGCCCTTTCCAGGCCATTTGTACAAACAGGGCCTAAAGCCTTTAAAGTCTTCTCGGTGTTTGCAATTGCACGAGAGTTTATCTGAAATGGTGAATTCGGGACAGGCCGAACAAATGAAAAAGACGAACCGAGTGTCGAGTTCGCCCCCATAATAATATTTTGCTATCCTGTTAATTAGAACTGGTAGTTGCGAAAAATATAGCCTCATGGAGACCGGGAATTCACCATTTCAGACGTATTATCATCCAAACGTCCTGACTAAATTCCTCATGTATGAGAGTTTGTTTCGGTGAAAAACGGGCTCAATTGTCGATGCGCATTTTTGAAAACAAATGTATTTTCTAGGCGATAGTTGACACTGCGATTCAGGGAACACTTGCTATTATAGATTTAATTTGCTTTTGCCAGGATAAATAAGCAAGCAAGATATAAAAAAATGCCATTGAATTTGTGGTTACCACATTTTATTTTTACGAACGATCCGGGACATTTCGAATGAGATAAGTCAGGTGTGAGACTTGCTCGGCATTGTCTGGGGTTATAGGTTTAACTTTTCTAGCACGTCGGAATCACCTTGGCAATTGTGTTGGGCATGGGCAAGGAAAAAGGAAAATTGTAATTGTAAATGTACAAAAAAAAAACTGTGGTTCTATTTTGTCAAAAGGTGCTGCAATTCTGATTCGCTGGCACGTAGAACGAGAGTTTCTTGTACCGCCAATTGGATTTGCGCCAACTCGGGGCACTGCGTGTCAGCGAAGTGACACTTAGATTGCTTTTCTTAATAGTCGATAATTTTGTGGGTATAAGGTGAACCAGAAAGACTAGATCGTTCAATATTTCTGAAAGACAAAATCGAAATGTAACATTTCATTGCTGTTGCTCGGTCACTGATTTTACCATTGACTGTGCCCTATTAATCCACAGGCAGCACCTCAAAACTAACTATGAACCGCAGAGAGCAACCCTATTTTATAAAACTGAAGTTGGAAATTTTGTTTCCAAAGTCTTTTTTTTTTTTGAACGGTTCGATGAAGTTGCATAAAAATGAACATACTGTAAGAACACCATCATGTTTGCTAGCGTCCCCTTTTTTATATATATATTTTCAATAAAACATAATAAACTAGCTTTACACAATTTTGGCTTTTGTAACGTTTCCATTTGGCCAAAACCAAAATTGTGTATCCAAACAAAAAGAATGACGTCATCAATTTCAAGAGATAAAGTCACACACATCTGCATTTATCGTGCGTCCTCGTTCAGACATAAAATAGTCGGTAAATTGAAACAATTAATTTTTTATTTCATTTGTGGTTACTGTAAACCCAGGCCAAACCTGGTATATGTGATAATGATGGCATATTTGGCCTATAAGCGAGAGAAACATGGGGACAAACCTAGGGCAGGGCGAGTAGGCAAGACTGGAAAGTGCACGCATCAAATGAAAAGGGCTATGGTGCGATAGCATATGAAAAATAAGGATGAAACCTTGGTTTATCGAAACAACAAAAAATGTCACTTTTTACACTGCGTTTATAAAAATGTCAAATGTGCTCATCCAGCAGGATTTTATAAATGTTAGTTTCGTAACTCTGACAAAAAGGGAAACACTATGGTAGTTATGCCGTGTTAGCGCGAATGTGCAAGGTTACAAAGGTCTTTTACCATTCGGGCCAGTGTGGATGGACCACACTTGGTGAACAAGAGGACGATATGTATTTCGGCGGCCGCAGAGGGAATAGCGGTGTGCCGGTGCGAGTATAGCGGCTACGATTTTTTCCTTTTCGCGCACAATTGTGGATGGGAAGAAGAACGCTTCCATGTGTGTGCGCGGTTATTTCACTGGTGCGTTTTTCCGCACTTT
Source organism: Mycogona germanica (assembly GCA_034698785.1). Classification (NCBI taxonomy): domain Eukaryota; kingdom Metazoa; phylum Arthropoda; class Diplopoda; order Chordeumatida; family Chordeumatidae; genus Mycogona; species Mycogona germanica. Next base: position 506 of record JAQGBY010003956.1, on the reverse strand, counting down.
TAATCTTTGGCTAACTTTCTGCCCAAGTGTGTGTTTGTGTCTTATAAGAAGTAACATATGTGTGTTATGTTAATGGTCTGATCTACGATTTTTAGGAAGGGTATATGGGATGTTGGTACTGGTGGGTTAGGATTATTTCTACAGCAACATTAAACATAGAATAAACAATTGGATCGATCTTACCAGGTTAGTAGGGTGAATAATTTTCTCGATAGTCGTTTTAGTCCTTTCTTGGTTAGTTCTCAAAGGTGGCGTACATTCTGTGGAGACAAGAAAGAATTTATCTGTTTCTCCGGCGTTTGATGACAACGAATCTCTGTATTGCGACTTTGCTTGTTGCGGCGAACTTTGACGATTCGATTTCTAGATATTACAATTACAATTATTACCCGCAAGCAGCCCCCAAGAGAGGGGCCTATGGCGGGGGTTAAACGACCAGTTAAGGACAAAGGTGTGGTTGTCCTATCCTAACAGGCTCTTGACTTGGGACTCATTTAGGCTATTCC
>JAQGBY010003955.1:0-17815 GCA_034698785.1 Mycogona germanica | reverse complement strand
AGAGGTCTCGGTCGGGAATCGAACCCGCGATCACGGGAATAACAGCTCGACACGCTAACAATTACACCACCGAGACCGGTAATTAAAAACGTATTATCGTTCTAAAGTGAACGTCACCAGAGGGCGCCAATAGCTGACGATACACAGGGGTCATGCCGCATATTAAAAGTTATTAGTGCATGTATACTGGCATAAGCCTACTGGCTTCTTGAATTTCTGAATTTCAGATGGTCTATTAAAAATGTGTCGACACGTAACAGATTGGTCGTACACGACATTCCCATATCACATTTAATTGATTTTGTAATGTTTTCTGACGTTTCAATTAACTCCTGTTCGGTTGCCTTGGAGATAGAGCTTTTGAGGCAGCGATTTGGCAAATATGTCATTTCTCATTTCGACGGACCAAAAAGCTCTCTCACGGCATCGTGGAGGAAAAAGATATAAGAGCTCCTCTGAGCTTCGTAATGGTGTCTGTACGGCAACTCCTTGTCTGAAAACATTGTGGAAGGGGGGGAGTCGTAAAATGGGCCCGTAGGACTTTCTCAGTGGCAATTTCGAACAGCACCGAGGAAAAACGAAAAATCTGTCGCGCATTCATACTGTACAATTGTCTATGTATGGGTAGAATATCGGTGAATCATTTTAGCGATTTTTTCCCCCGCCCCGATATTACTTTCGTCAATATAAATGATGTGACAGATTGCGCAACAATTCATCAAAAAACGAGATTTCGACAGTCGTGACTTTAAGCAGCTGGATGAGAGAAATGGGTATAGACTGAGCCGTTGCCAAATAGTGTTTCGAGTCACAGTCCAAGATCGTAGCCTAGTCCGATTAGTAACCTGGTTGTAATTGCTATATCTTTATGGAATAACGAAGCAGATCGATTTAAAGACCGCCACATAATTAATATTGTATTTGTGAGTGAACATGCGAATATTTTTCAGCTTCAAAGCAGTCCGAGAAGGTGACCTAGTAATTATGTTTAACTGTAGACTAGACCACAGATCTAGTTATAGATAGGTGACGTGTGTCTTTTTTTAAAATTATTATTTCCCATCACTGTAGTCGCTGCACTACAGGCGTTTCTGTGCCCGATAAAGTTCACGCTTAAAATTAAGATAACATTGATTTTAAACATCAAAAAATTATCTTGTGAGACAATTTTCTTATCATTTTATAAGAAAATGTCGCTTTACTTTCATTATGTATGCTTATCAATTTGAAATAATGCAACTGGATCTTCAAATATCGAAAATTGTCTTAAACTTTTGGAAAATCAGAGCATTTGATGAAGTTAAGACAATTATGTGCTAAACAAAAGATCCGTAGCTCTCAGTTTCAAGCTAAACGAGGTACTTCCTTTCCGACGTAGGAAATTCTCTTTTTCGAAAAATAAAAGCTGCCTCTGTCGGGAATTGAACCCGCGATCACGTGTGTGTATTACATCAAAATTCACTGCACTGTACTTCAGTCTATTTCATATTGAGTAAATTGCACCCGACAAATAATATTAATCTGCCTCAATCCAATGTGGTATAATCGTTATATAATCGTGAAGATAAAAAGTGCTCTCGGGAATTTCCCTGCTGCTTCGAAACGCAGTGGACGCCTTTCAAAACAAAAGACAGCGGAAGTTAATCTCGCGTCATGTCCGAAGACAGAATGCCATGAATGTGTTACGTCATTTTAGAGTGCTGGCTAATCGGACAGAACCTTCACAGGATCAGCTCCCAGCTCCCTCCAAATTCTTTGGATCGGACACTTTTATTGCTACATGTGGAACCAACCAGTATACCAATAAGTTTGCTTCGGTATCGATCTGGTGTAAATGTAGGCAACGGCACTTCACTGCTACGAACATGAACGATTATCCAGAAACAATTTCCTTTTGTACGAGTATACAACAAATACCATCGACTGCTGGAACGAACAATAAAGACGGTTATAAGCAAAGAGAAAAAAATACATACCTTCGCCAACTTCTATTGACGTCGACCAAAAATATATTCGTAAAAACGGTATTCCTATTACATGCGCCTTTATTCAGACCAATGTTAGTTTATTTTTGGCATTGTTAAACGTATTTCAGCTTCACATTTTTTTGTAACCGCGCAACGGTTATTTTTGTTTAATAAATTCATATCTCACGAACGCAACATCATACCGACTCGAAATAAGTTGCAATGGGGTTTAACTGTACGGCGTAAGTTTCGTGTCGCTGTGTTACGCCGTTTGGCGATCTCTGGATTTTAAAAACAGATCAGGTTTTCTAGTAATCGATTCCAATACCAATCCGACAGTTTTAGGCTGAGTAATTTAATACGTGACGTAAGTTGCAACTGTTTGTGGGACGGTGAGGGCGCATTGGGATCGCATGGCTGGTGGAATGTTGGCGCGAATTTACTGGCGTTGTGCTGGTCAAATGAATCGTGGTGACCTAGAGGCTACTCCATTCTGTAGCAACACACGTAAAATATGGCCACGTTGGTGGAGCCACTGGGGTGTGATCTAAATCACCCGTAATATACGAGTGACGGGTGTGTTTGCTCAGACGACGCACAATGTACATGGACTCGCAACGATGCAGGTACAACAAATCTGCATGGTTATGCAACAGCCCATGCAAATGTGCCGTATCTGCACGCACCGGTAGCGGTCCGAGCCGGTCGTTCAACCCCGCGGCCCTCTCTTCCAGTAGAGGCGCGGCCCAAAGTGGCGGGACCTTCTCCCCGACAATCAATTTATCGATCGCCTTTGTCGCGAATTTCGTTGATAGAAAAATGACGTAGCGAAACTGCGGTAAACATCATTAAACAAAACATTTTTATAGATTTTTACTCGGTTTCACCAATTACATAAATGAGGCGCTAATGACATTAGTTGACTGACACAGCCGAGCCAACATAATTAGCATATTAGTACTCAAACAAATTGCGGAATTCACAGTAAGAAAAACGCCGCTACTTTTCAATCTTACAGTTAATGACTAGAAGACACCCGGTAACTATGGTAAATAAGTGATTCTCACGTAGGTTTCAATTATCGTCGCTATTGGCGCTTAGTTGACCAAATGCCAAATTTTATATCGATTTGCCGCTTGACGTATAACCGTAATGAGTCAACTGATTGAGCCGATTCTCTGGAGCGTCACACCCGTCAGAGGGCGCCAAGAGCAGCCAGGCACAGAGGGTATAGACGCTGTAAGACAGTATATTTATTCGGGGGAGAGAACCACGTTAAAACAATCTGCCGGGGTTTCTCTGCTCCACCGATCGATCAAAAATTTCCGTCCTCAAAGTTTGCGCTTCTCAACGCATTCAGGGGCGGCGCTGAACTATCCTGGGCCTATTATTAGCATATGCCAAAAATTGTAAACGATGCAGACTGTGGCAGCTTTCTGTGTGACGGTAGCACTGGGTCGTGCAGAAAAAAAGGGGATCTGGGCACACGAAAATAAATGTAGGCAGTGACGATGAAATCCTCAACTCTCTTTCACATTTTCCGCTTGTCCGTCCGCAATATTCGCCTAATCCATCTTAAAAAAAGGATTGGAAGAGATTAAGCTATGGATATCGCTCTTTAACGCCTTAACACGGTAGGTAATTGAATATTAGTTTTATAATAATAAATCTTATTAAAGATAATTAACAATCTAAATCATAATTATTTCAATATTAGGCAACTCCAGAATGATAATTAATAATATTGAACTAGCTAATAACATTAGTTAAGTGCTGCGGGTTCAAATCTCGGTCAAGACTCTGGTTAAATTTCTGGCGTGAGAAATTTCTACACGAGCCTTCCTTCAGAATGGAAGTATTAAGCAGGCGCTGACGTCACTGACGCGGGCGAGAGTCAATCACGTCAAACCTATTTTTGAAGAAAAGCGATCTCGAACCGACGTTGCAGTAAGTGCGTCAGATCTGGTAGGTGCTGCCCTCTGATGCCGAATGGTACGTTGCTGCCCCGAGTTGTGAGGCAATCACACAATACACCGGTTTCTCGGGGGCAATTTGTTAAGGAGATTCACCAGCGGTTCCGCCATAAAATCCCTTAAGGGACGACCTAGACTTGACACCTAGATAGGGATTTCGAACATGTACCCGATATTGTACAGGCGTGGGTATCATGACTTTACTTTTAATTCCGAAGAAAAGCGCATGTCGGAATTCTTCTTGCCCAGAAATGCCGGATTTGATCACACGAGGGCTCCAACCTCTCATTGCACCAATCAGACTCTGTTTTATTTATTGATATTATACGTTGCTGGGGCACTCCTGGATTACGATTGTTACAGATCTCATTAGACCACTAAATCATGAAATGCACCATCGTGTAAATCGACCCTTACATAAAAATGTGCCATGTGCTCATAGGGCATGGACTGGTGTCGTCTAACATGACGACATACTTATTTGTTCGCGCTGAGTATTGCATTTGTGCGCGCCTGCAATACAAATAGCGACACACACATAGATTGGTAAACGAAATTAGCATTTTTCAACCTCTTTCTCTCTAGGTGCTGTTGGTGGTGGGGGGAGTGAAGCGCGAACTCGCCACGGCGGAGGAATATCTACTGTGTATATTTTTAACCCCTACCAACAAAATCGATTCGCAAATATGAAACGACGGTGAAATGCGACTCAACACACAAACACGTGTGCCACGGCATCGGCCATTCCTAAATGTGGACAAAAAGTGGGGGTCGAATCCGCCCGCAATGTAATCGTGCCCGATCTACATCAACGTGGCATGAAAAGTTGTTGCGGTGACGTTAGGTAGCGATTATATCATTTCTAAAAGCTTAGTGAAGATTAAGTTGACCTCTTAGCGATGACAATGGAGAGATTTATCATTGTGGAAACAAAGAGGTATGAGAAACGGTTAGAGCTCTACCAGTCTAGATGAAAAAATGTCCTGAAAATGAACGTAGCACCTTTATTTATCTATACTGTGATCCATAAAAACTAGCCCCCAAAATAAAAACAACTTCGTGAAAAATGCTTCGATTTAAATGAAATGTTGCGGTGTTCTACTTTAATTAGTGGAGATTTAAATTTTCCGTGCATAGGCATCATAGGTGCAAAGACGTCAGCTTAATTTTATTTAAGAAAGATGTTGCTGCTGAAAGACTCCTTCGCAAAGCCCAACATTTAGCAAATCGGTGATTGTGTCTGTTGGTGTTTCTGTACTCGGTCGAACAAGAATTAAACCAGGTTGAACCCGAAGTTAAGATCGATGGAAAATATTACAGGGATCAACTTTTGACCAAAAAACTTCCAACTCCAAAAATTATGCGACAAATCTCGGGTTTTTTCATTTTTTCAACCCAATCACTGGCCACCAAACAGTCCGGACTTTCAGTGGATTAAAAAATTTGGAGAGTTCGCTAGGGAAAGGTTTACAAATCGAAGGTTACCAATATCAAATTATTGAAACAGCGAATTAAGAAATCTTGGATTGAGCTCGACCAGCGCATGATCCATAATCGATTCGTCAATCGAAGAATGGCGCGTTCGACTTCGGGCTTGTTTCAAGGACACCGGAGAACAATTTCAGTACATTTTAAAATTTAATTTTGTTCCAAATCTATTGTTCTATGTAAGTGCCAAATTTCATTTAAATCTAAGCATTTTTCACGAAGATATTTATATTGTTTTGGAGTGCTCTTTTTATGGATCACTGTGTAGTCGGTGCTCGAAGACATGGTGAATACATTTTCATTTTCAACTCGACCCAGCAGCTAAATATTACTTTCAAATTGTAAAGAGGTGAAAAAGGTGAGGTATATCGAATGGTGTAGTCCAGAAGTGGACTCTCGAACATCCATCGCCTTTTTATTTTTTGTTTCCGCAAGCATACGAGTTCCGGAAGCGAGAGGATCCCGTCTCCTACTGCGCATGCGCAACTGGGCTCGTTGCTCATGCATACACGATCGTAAATTGTCTGCACGGTGATGAGAAAAAGACAAAGAAGCAATGTACCGGCAATGGATTGGTGATTGGGAAACAGCTAGCGAGATCAATTTTCATTTTCCGAAGCCCGCATAAATTAGACATCTTGACTCTCACGGCGACGTATTCAGTTTTTTTAGACCTGTGAGAAATAGCAGGCAGAAGAAAAAGGCAGAAGAATTTACAGAATAGCGTGTCTATCCTGATGAGCCCCGCTACTACGAGACACCAAATATTCACAAACAAAATATTATATCGCTAAATGAAAAATTGAAATAATAAATCAATAAACGGGGGTTGTGTCGGGACAGGCCGGACGAAAAGAGACGAACAAGAGTTGGCGATAACTCTTCTAATATAATAATAGTAAACTATTATTTAAAATGAAAAAAATAAACTAGAAAACCGTGGAAACGGACGATTTGAGCCGGTTGGTCTCAGGAACTGAACAAACTCTCATCAGTACTGTAATAGATGTTGCTGTACAGCATAGTTATTTCGAATTTCTGAAAGGGTACCATTTTCCAAGACCTATTTAGACGGTCTGCTATTACATTGTGTTCGGTGAAAAAGAGAATAATAGTAACTGTCTGTTCGCTGCTCAGCGGCTATACGCACCCAGGGACAGACGCGACCCGTGAACCTCCAAAATCTACCAAACTCTTAATTTTTATGTCTCATCGGAGAAAACATATGACCCACCCTGCATCCTCGACAAAAGAAAATCTAAAACATCGATCTCGCCAATCTCGATGAACCTGAAATACGGATGAGACAAAAAAATGGGTGGTTTTATTTCGGAGCTGTGGTGGAAGATGAAAAACAGAGCGACTCCCGATTTCTAAACTGCGCCCGGTGAAACGAAGAAGAATGATGGAAAGGGGAGAGGAAGGGAGAGAGGGATTAGATGATGACACCCCACCGGCCCACACTTGTTATTACAAGAAAGAAAACATACATACAACAACGACGAAACGAAAAAATAAAAATAAAAAACACTAAGAAAATAGAGAAAGACGCAGACCCGCATGATCCGCACCTCGAGCCTGGCACCGGGGATAAAGGAAAACGGGACTTGCCGCATGACGTCATCAGTTATCAATTTGATGTCACTCAGTTGCCCGAACAAGCTGAGAAAAGAAGCATCGCATGTACTACGCGCTCCACAAGAGCATACGGTTTTTAGATGAGAATGGGAGAAAAAATAAACGATAAAAGAAATGATAGAACTTGGGGGTGTGGGCGCAAATTGGGACAACTAATCATCTTAACATTTGTTTTTATAACTTTTACATCGACGCATCAGGCGTAGATGACAAAGAGTCCGCGATGATCTGTCATCCACCCGGCGCATCGTCCGCACAAAAAAAAACAAAAAACTGACGTTTCAGCGTGATGATTATCGGGAATAGAACCCGCATTTTCAACAGGTTGATAGCCATCAATCATGAACAGCATAATACAATTGTTCCTACGATATTTCAGGCGTCTTTCGGTTAAGTAGACATCGAAATTCAGTTGGTAATTTATGAGACCGACGAAATGATCATGCAACGTGTATAATACCATCATAAAAAAAAGTCGGTCCGACAGATTTTACTCGCTGCTGGCACGGGTAATTACATTTAACGGAGTAGTTTCTCTAGTGCAATTGCGTTCATCACTACTCTCGGACGGATTTTCTCACAACCGTAACGGCTTCTTAGTTTTATGATGCTGGATTGCAGGGGGTACCCGGTGGTGGTGGTGGTGATGGGGGGAAGGGAGGTTGTCAGCCGCGCGACGCCTCCCCCTCACCCTCCTCCCCCCTCCCCTTCAGAAGGACCACTTTAGATGAATATATTTACGAAGGTGGGGTCTGATGATTCGCCGGCCGTGACGTAAAAAAAAAAAAGTTGAGCAATTTCACGAAACAATTTCGCCCGCAATGCAGAGCAAGCGTTGCCGATACAGATGCGTAAAGGTTGAGACGGAAATTGGAATCTGGCGGCGTTTCTGCATTGACGTGCCCCAAAAACACCGACCTGATTCATCCACTAGCAATTTGCCAACATATTAGCATAATGAACTACGCGTTCGAATTTTCTCGTATTAGGTATTTTTAAATATTAATCACTACCATTGCGTAAACGTCCCATCATTCATAACAACTATCCATAACGAGTGCATGAAATGAACGACCATTTTTGCTACCAATTTTTGACCTAAACCTCACAGTGGATAGTAAAACAAGATTGGTTGGAACTGTTATTTGGTTTATTTGGTTGTCTCGTGAAATCGTTGACGTCATGGTGATGTGGAGACGCCATTTTTTAAGTTTAAAGCGAAAGGGAGATTATCTAAATTTTGGTAATATTGAAAATCGAGATCTTAAATTCCGTCGCTAGTGAATTGTGGTGGTATAATAAGGGTATGTTAAATTTTATGCAATTTCATTGAGCCGTTCGATAGTTAGTCTCCGGACAGGAAAATCAAAATCTCTGTTTTATAATATAGGATAGCTAGTCAAAAGCGTCGAATTGAAGTTGGTATTGTTATCTGTGAACCATAAAAAATATTTTAAAAGGATAAGATATTGTCCACAGAACGCTAGAAAGAGTTAAACATATTTTGAAGAAGTGACAGGTGCTGCATATATTGACGTAGAGCTAACCACTTATAATTTACACCTACTTAACCTAACCTAATCAAAGGTTAAATAATAAGTGGTTACGAAAATTTCAGTTTGAAATCATGGCTGCAAAACTGACATTTCATAAGTTCCTGGAGGATAGCTGACTATATCCTAGACGAGCCGTTGTGAAAGCAAATTTCAGTATTCGGCTTTCGGTATTTCGGTATTCGGTGATGCACTGTAGCACTCTGTGTTTATGTGCAAACTTTGTTGCACGCAATGTCCGCCGCCATTCGCGCCATCGAAAAATGGGTAGGCCGTTGGGCAGACTCTTCGAAGCAGTTTTACATAAGGTGTTCTGACAGGGGGAGGGAGCAGATAGCTATTCGTATTGTCGATTCGCCTGACCATTCCTGTCAATCAAATCGCCCATGCCCATACGCGATCAAAATGTCGGATGACGTTGTCAACGACTCGTGTATTGCCTTTTTGGAATGTCCGAGACGGCGCGCAATTTGTTGTCCCTATTTGCGCCAGCCGCTTTTACCTCTTAGGGCAGGCGACACACGTATTATGGGGCCCATATACTTCGAGCAATTCGTAGTTTACTGCCGAAAACACCGGAGCTACTTTAGTCCACTGCTAGTAGTACATGTACACGAAAGTAGAGACTGACCTCTCTCGAGACCCCTCCAACATGTATGAGGTCGTCAAATTCAATTTGAACAAAATTGCTCATTTTTCTTAACTTGACGAATGACGTTTGACAAAATGACGCAAGATGAGACAACAATTTTTTTCTTTGCCCTAAAGACAGCTTTCTTTCTTCCTGTTATCAAAATTTCCAAATTAAATCAATAGATAAAAAATAAGAATGACGTCATTGGATTACAATTATTGATATCATTAGACGAAAATTATGGATGACGTCAAACCCATTGTTTCTGTCTTTCGTGGGTTGTCGAAGCAAAGATATATTTGTATTTCACGGTAGAAAGAACTAGGACTGGTGCAACTAACTGCAAACTGCCGCAAATTACAATCTTATAATATTAGTTTTAGTTAGGATGGCTTATCCATAATGTCCCTAATAAATGCCCTAATTTATTTATATAGAAAACATTACACAAAATAACTGGATCCTGAATTTATGAATGCTGTAAAAGATCCTCACTTGTATCGTGAATACTAGAGCAACATATTCAAAATACGTTACAACATAGAGCTAAAACGAAACGTTCTCCTAACTGAATTACAATCCCAAAAGATCGACGCGACCCACCAGTCAACCAAATAACTGTCGGCATTTCTTCGGGGGAAAAAATATGTCTAGCGCTCGCTCTTCCAAGAACATTCCAATCCAATTAGGACTTGATAGAGCAATTGAACGAGCGGCTCGGAGGCAGTTGTCATCTGAGGAACGTATGGTTAGCCTTTCAAATCCAATGCAGAAATTCCCAAAGGCCGCGGGGATCGTTGCCGTCGATGTCACGACTAAGTGACGACCGTCCTTTACTTAAACACTGTACTGCAACCTAGGTACATATGTATCCTCATGAGACCTGATCAGTTCCTTCTTGACCCCGTAAAGTACCGACGCTTGATACGGAATATGAATCTAGCCAAAGAGGATCGCTCGGAAAATCCGAGTCTAAGGAAGATATCGACCCAGGGTTTGATAAATTTCTAAAAACGAAAGCCTCGATACACTTATTTTCGCATTAGTGAACGCGTAAGGAGGCGGTGAGCAGATGTCACAGCCGGGGCTATATTAAGAAGCAATATCTGCTTATTTGCGCGTTGAAGAAAAAGTACTAAAAAAATAATGAGCACATGCTCTATACGAGACGAAGCTGCTCCTGATGTTGCATACATCAAACACCAGATGGCGCTGCACACAAATTCTTATTCCTACAACTCTATATAGCGCTGATTTTTTATGTTTAGTGGTGAACATGTGTTGTTACAACTCCATCATATCGCAATAAATTGAAGAGATGCCATTCGTACTCGACATTTGTTTATTCTTTCCATTTTATGATATCGATTATTGCAACAACAAAAAAATTTTCTCGAAATAAACCACGAGTTCAAATTTCTCGACTACAATGATATCGCGTAAGAATGGAAGAGTGAGTTCTTTTGTCAATACAACGCGGTTGCTTTTAGACTAGCCGAAAAATCGATATTTAATTAAAAATAAATTGATAGACTGGTTCACTCTATTGCTGTTGTTTCTAGATGAAACAGAAATTCGAGTTGCAAACGCGCATGTTCAAAATAATGACTTCCGGTTAAAATGGGTTTGTCGGTACATAGGGAATCAACAAAGTTAGAACAAAAAAGCCATTTATAAGGGAGTTTCCCATTTGTTAGGGAATAAGGTGAGTTTCCCAAATCTGACGTTTATCGTAATTGACTTGTTCTGTGCGTCACAGTGACTCCTGCATACATAAATTTATTCCAAACAAACCAACTTAACGCTTAAAAAAATTAAATGAAATTCGAACCACTTTCTCACCACTCTATCTTAAAAATTAACCAGCACTTTACATCAATCAGCTATCAATAATCTACACATGCATAACGCCATAACAAAATGTTTATGCCCCTGAATTTCACGGTAGGCAATCACACAATATACATTGGTGTTGCAGTGAAGCTCTCTCTAATATGAATTCACTCCCAGCCGTGTTCATTGCCGCAGCTTGTATTGTAGATTGAGCGATTCCTGGTTACTAACAGCGATTCAAAAGAATGAATCTACAAAAATACACAATATTTTATCTTAATTAGAGTGTTGGCTGATTATATTTCTAAATATGATCAATGTTTTTTGCAGATGCGGCATTAACTATTACGAATAAACGAAAGAGGTAAAACTTTGGAGACATGACACTTGAATTTGCGGGTTGATTAATCAGGAAGTCGTTGGCCCAAAAAAGACAAAAATTCCTTCCAGCAAAATTCTGATCTTACGGATCGTTTATGGAAAGAATGTGCGGTTAGGGCACACAAAAACAAAACTATCCCGACAGATGATGACGTTCCGATCTTCAAACTTTCTCGAATAATACTGTTGTCGTTCGCCGTCATCGCGTGTCGCTCCGAACGTCAACAACCGACGGGCACAAACCCCTCCACCACTACCCCACCCCTACCCCCACCCCCACTAACGTACGTAAAACCGGAGAACAAGCTTATCACATTTACGATCCTTTGTCTTGACAGTGTCAGCGGTTCCCCAGACTGCAAATTAGCAGCTATCATCAACATCGCACGACACCATATTTTACTGTAGGCCTGTTTGTTTACGAGGCAGTAGACGAAGGGGGTAAGGGGGTCTGGAAATACTTGTAGATTGGGAGGGGGAGGGGGAGGGGGAGGGGGGAGGTTCAGTTCTGACGAGACGATAACTTGCGCGATACTCAAGTTAACGATCAAGATATTCTCTCCCCCCCCCCTCCTCCTCCTCCTCCTCCTCCAACAACCAAATTCATCCACTGCGAGTCGGTGCAAGTGAAATCAAGACGTCTCTTATCTTAAGACAATTTTTAAGACCGTCTCCTAAATTCTCATCGTCTAATCTTGCTGACTTGCATTTCCGCTACGAGTGATTTCCGCTGCAAATCTTTTGGACCATACATCCTTAAGAGAAAAACGTTATCACGTCAAAAATAACATTATTCGAAATATTTCAACAGCAGTGACCTTTTGAACTTGTTTCGTAACCAACTCTTTAAAATTTCTTTACTTTTGTAGAAATCAGGAATCGCCTCTCTCTCCGAAATTATCACATTCCCTAAATCTGGATTGGACGTGATTGGATTCATGATAACTTAAAATTCGATCTAGAAGTAATCTAAGCCATTGTCTTTAAAATCGCTAATTATTCAATAAAATAATTAGTAATTCACGAAAGGGAAAGATGATCAGATGCGAAAGTGTGAAAACCTAATCTCGTCTTGAGTTCAAATCTTGTGCGTTGGGGCTTAACTTTCGCGCAGTAGCTAATGGGGGTTAGCAAATGATACGAGCAAACACGGAACCTTGTCGACTATAAAAGCCGATCATCGTCATCGGCTAAGACCATAATAACATAATAATTATAGAGTGATTAATAATTATAGCATGCTGTTATTACAACATCGGCACCGTCCTAAGAATGCTATCAGCGAGTGCTTTTAGTTCAGCGTTCGTCAAGTGTAATATCTCAACATTTATAGGCAAACTTTTATAGGATATCATCGCGTGTGTGAGAGGCCCCAGATAAATTTAATGACTTAAAGCTAGACATGTAGTTTACTGCATCTGTGTCTAGTTCCTAGGTTAAGACCTAGGTTGCAAATTAAAAGTACTTAATGGCATTAAAACGGGATACTGGTGTTTAGATATAATTTTGATTACCGTCAATGTTTTCGGTACTAAGGAGTTTGAAATTTTGCATTCTGCAATTGTACATGTATATTGATTTATAAAAGAACTTGTGCATTGTATGCACACAATATATATTAAACGGATTACTTAATGCAAATTAAGAAACATTGGCAACAACTGAGTTTAAGCAATGAACTTTAATAGACGAAGATGTTGGGTAGATATTTAATTTATTTTTTCATGAGTCATACACAGTACTATTCCAGTTCCAAACACTACAATGATTGAAACTAAAAAATAATAACGCGAGGGGTGCCCGAAAAGTCGTTGCATCCAAATATTTGAGATTATTAGTGTTTTGAAATTCGAATTGTAAGTAACTTCTAGGATCTTAAAAAGAGCATTAATGTATACAATTAATGCATACAATAAATGTATAGCATGAAGGAAACCACAAACAAAAAATTAATTGAAATTAAATTTGAGATACTATACACGTACTTTAAACGGATTGAGTGAGTTTTAAAAACTTGTTTGTTGGAGTTTCACTGTTCATTTCGAACACTTCCTCGTAATCTCTTATTTTACAATGTAGGCTAGACTCGTTTTTAATCAAAATCTTGTTCGACTCGATGCGGAGTTGGCAGCGGTTTCAATTACCCGAAAAGCACCACTTTTTATGGTTTAGACAGGCGAATGTCATGACGGGTCAACTTGTGATCCGGATCGCCTAGATGTCCATGCCGGCTATTACACGTACACGGCAGGAGGGGGTTCGCTTTTTAGGTTTTATACCGTATTTCATTAGTGGTGCGCTCTTGTAGGTCGCGCTGAGGTCAATGCATTTGTCAGGCTGCACGTGATGCGACCACTCACTGTAGCCGGGATCAGCTGCGGAGAACCCGAAGGGGAAGACAACGAATTGAAACTTGAAGACACTCTCAGGTCAACATTTTCTTATTTGCTACGTTCGCACAACTTACATTACAATGCGAAGAAAGTGAATTTATTAAAGAATTTAATTAACTTGACACTTTACGTATCTTGAATCTTTTAATCAAAATTATACAACAGGGCTGGATGAAAAACGAATAAAGTCATGTACTCGAAAAAAATTCAATTAGTTTTCTAGTTTTCTATCAGTCAATCTTGCATTGTGTGATTGCCTCACAACCAGGGGTAGCAACTACTCTCACTCCGTTACGTCGGTTCGAGACCTCTTTTCCTTGCCACACGTGTGACGACAGTGAGTCTCGCCCGCGTCAGTGACGTCAGAACCTGCTTTATACTCGCATTTCCAAGGAAGAAGGCGAATGTAAAAGTTTCTTTCGCCCGAAAAATTCCGGAGGTCTCGATTGAGATTTGAACCCATGATCGCGGCACCTAACTGCTGTCTGCGCTTGAGGCATATTTCAGCGCTCGTCAAAAAATAAAATAGCGTTTCAATTAAGTTTTCCTTTCAACATTTTATATACTGTACTGATCTGTACAACTGCCTCCTTTTGTCGGTGAAAACTTTTAAGACGTTATTCGACAACAGAAACTTGGATTGGAACTTCATAAAAAAAATTCTGGTCACAGTATTTGGAGATGACTGCTTCAGAATTCTCATTATTTTTCAACCAACATTCTTTCGGAGGAAAGAAAGAAGTCATCAACCGAGTTAATTTGACTAGCCCTCAGAAGACAAGAACCACGGACACGCGGACAATTGAAGCCCAAGACAGAAATAAAATATTTTCCTTTTTCACGAAACAATCCAAATGAGAATGAAAGAACATCCGGAGAAAACAGGAAAGGATAAAAAAAATATTTTCTGGTCTCGTAGAATGAATACCCTGGTGAGCCATCGGTCAGCGGAACTCATTTTCGAATTTTTGCCACTTGGGGTTCTCGCAAAGACGCCGGTCCCATCAAAAGACGAGTTTCGCGATAAGTCGGGACCCAGACAACGGGTCGGAGATCACTTTTTCTTGTCGTCATAGCAACATAGATTTCCATGTAAAAGTCGAGGATCTGCTGCCCCGCACAACCGCCCCGGTCTATCGAATGTTCAGAAATAATTAAAAAAATTGCCAGAACATGGGGTTGGAATTTAAAGTATTTACAAGAAGGAAAAGTTAATATTGTTAGTTTACTTGAGAAAAGAAATCATGCACACAGCAATAAAGTTGCTCAACTCTACCAAGACCTTGAATTAAAATCAGTACATGAATAAACCAGATATGACAACAACATAGAGAATTTAGATAACCACCAAACAACCTTGTTGTATCTTGAGCAAATTGTATTAACTGAATTGAATATCTTTTAAAATAGGTGTTCTGAAATTTGGTCGGTTGGATAATTACTCAAATAAATTGCTTATTTCGTTCTCTGTTTCGATAATTTTTTGTACCACCCTCGCAAGAGTGATGTGGTCTCTTCTGTAGTTCTCTGACGTTGGTTCGCTCTGATAAGCCTTGTGAGGCGTTATTGGATTAGAACCGGACTCAGGGGTGCATAATAATTAACAGGTCATCCGACGTAAGTTTTATCACACGCCCGAGCTTATTAAAATCTTGGTCGGTTCGCCGAATCCACCACTATAAGAAACTGCTGCAAGCTTGAATAATTAATAACAGTATGTCTTGATTGCCTGTCTTGGCATACACTTGACGCTAGAGCACTTGTACGCAGGACATACCAATTTTTCTTAAAGTCAAACAACACCAATATCGATTTGTTAACTGGTTATTGCAACTGTAGAGTATTTAAATCATCAGTACCCAGGGATTGCATAAACGCGAACTCGCGCCGGGAATCGATCACGGAATCATCGCACTACCAGTCAGGGTCTTAAGCAACCGGAAACAGTTTTGTCCAAGTGAACTATTAAAAAACAGTTCAAATATTTCAAAAGTTGGCACACGTTTTAAGATTTCTCCTCGTTGGCTCAACCAACGTCTGCCAAAATCGGCTCAATATAAAATCAGGCGAGTTCACCTCGTTAGTTTGGAGCCGGAAGGCGTGGTCACCGAGTCATTAGCGAAACGTTGGCAAACTTTGCCGTATAAATTATTGTCGCCAATGTACATAGTGTAGCTGACAGCATCCGTTCCCACTTGAGGATCCCGCCAGACGAAACTGTCCCAACATATTGAGACCGGATTTATGACCAAGAGTGAATGCATTTCCCAGGGCCCTTAGACCACCTCACTTGTAATCGGACGCTAGTTGGACGCGGTCAGGATGAAACCGATGTCAAATAAATCATTGCGACATTTTTTTTTCTCTTCTAAATGCTAGAGCCAAATTGGCGCGTTGCGAAATTCAGTTATTCAAAATGGTCGAAGTACTTTGCCGCGTGCATTCATCACCTTAGACCAAAAGCCAAAAAGGCGACAAAATCCACAGTGATGTATCTCGATTTTATGAATTTTGTAAGTTATGGGCAAAAATGCAATCGTGGCATGTGAAACTATCGAAAGAAAGTAAGCCAAAGCTTTTGCATAGAGCCGACAGAGGGCAGCACAAGTTGGACTGGTACACGGAACTCTATTATGGCGCATCTAGTAAAAACTCTTGTTTCTCAATTCGATAAAATCTCGATTGACACCACTCACCACAAATCAATTTTCTAATGTTTTTTACAACCAATTTTACAACCAATTTTACAACCAATTTTACAACCAATTTTACAACCAATTTTACAACCAATTTTACAACCAATTTTTTCATTTTAGGAGAATGAGTGATCCAAATAACTGATTTTTTTTATTGAAAGGCATCTTAATTGAACACACTATTGCAGTATTGTCCGATTTTCGTGATTGAAGCTACTAATGAAGAAGTTAACTTTTAAATTGCGGAAACCATCACAAACAAGAAAGGGTGAATTTGTCAATAAATTAAGAGTTGATTAGGACTGAGGAAAAATAATTTCCGGCTTCTTCCAGGCGGGTCTCAGCAGGACACGATTGAAAACGCTGGCGCATGCATGACTGGAAAGATGTTTTCAATTATGCAGGTGGCGCCGCCTGACTGATGGCCACGGATTTAGCACCCGCCCAGTCCACCACCCTCGATATACAGAGTACAGTAGAGTATAGTGAGTACATGTATAGCGTCTACCCATCACGAACGTCCGGCCGAGATAAGCAAACTCGGCGGATCGAAAAGCGGCTTCCCATGAAATGCCGAAAAGTGGCGCCAGCAGATTCTATTGCAATAGCAACAGCAGCAGCAAACCATCCGCAAATCCCAACAGGGACACACACGATATCTGGTCGTGTCCTGGGAGAGAAGGAGATGGCGGTTGGAGTATTTTACGCCATGCATCATCACTACAGCAGAAGGGCTGCGATCGAAACTCCAATGACAATAGGTGTTGCTGTACGGATACTCCGCACGGCAACGGAAGCGGAAACGCGAGGGTTGGTGTAATTAATAGGTGATTAAATTGCCGAAAACTATATCGATTTAGTACGTCGGATATGTGACAAGTGACTGGCAGTCTTGGGGTGGAGACACTGAGAGGACGGCTGCGTAGTCCTTCTATGGTGAATATGTTGGCTTCCGTTTCCACGTCCGATAGACATGAAATCTGAAGAAAGTTGATAGGAGCCGATGGTAGTATTAACTAAGATGGTGGAATTGCAGGACTACAATTTGAAACTCGGCAACGAAGATAATTAAACGTAAAATTTAACATATCTTCTCGAAGATAAATTAAGAAAAAGAAAATCAATTTATTGTGTAATGACGAAAGTCGCGAATGAGGTCTTACGTTTGTCTTTGTGTTTCCCAAATTTCATTTTCTTAATTTATCTTCGAGAAGATATGTTAAATTTTACGTTTAACTATCTTCGTTGCCGAGTTTCAA
>JAQGBY010003954.1:0-17815 GCA_034698785.1 Mycogona germanica | reverse complement strand
GAAGGGTGGCATGGATTCATCTGCTCGCACTCTGCAGTGTGACCAATTTCAATAGTTGCGCTTAGGTAAACGTGACACCATGCAATCCATTATTTCATACAAAATAATGGAATCGCACAACTGTTGTCAAAATTAATTTTTAAAAAATTATTTTCATTAAAATTATTTTAAATTTTCATTTAAATCACATAAGAATTTTGTATTTTTTTAATTTCACTTCAGCAAGAGACAACAATTTAAACATGAAATATTATTACAGAAATACAGTATTATTAATTATATTACAGGGGAAACAAATAAATCGTTCTTGCTCCGATTTTTGTGGGCCCTTGTGACGTTCAAAACGTTATGTAAGAATAGCCCACCCAATTTATAATTCGAGAAACATTGTAGCATTGTGATACGGTCAGTCAAGAAAAATGGATGATCTCCGTGGAACAAGCAATAACCATGTCTATTCAGAACAATATGTTAGATAAATAATAGCGTATTCATTGGCCAACTAAATAAATTCACGTGAATTGGAAAATAAATGCAGTTGTGAAAATATGAGACCTCTTCCTCTCTGTAGAGGACAGATAGTCAAAAACTCGGATTCCAGAGAAACCACAACGAGAAAGCTTTGGTAGTGACATAGTAAACAATCCGAAGAGTTTATGAGACGCCAAGATAATTTTATATTGGTGATGACGAGGGTAGCTGGATACTGATCCAAAATGGCGACGAATACGTTAGGTTTAGGTCACGTTTTCCGAAATAAACTACAACTTTTTCCGGAGAATTGTTGTATTTAATACGGAAACGTTTGATTTCGGAAAACGTGACCTAAACCTCACGTGTTCGTCGCCATTTTGGATCAGTGTCCAGCTGTCCTCATCATCACCAATATAGTAAACAATATAACAAGGAACCGAAAACCTTACTCCAAATACATATGACTTGTCGTAGCCCAGTTGGTTTAGCGACTGACTGTGGCTCGGAGGTCCCGGGTTCGATTCCCGGCGCGGGCTCTCGAAAATTTCGATCCCGGGGAACTGGTCGTGACCCCTCGCATAGTGCCTGAGCACCATGAGGTGACGTAACGCGTGTAGTGCGGTTGACTACAGTTGATTGGGAACAAAAAAATGAAACCGGAGGATCTTGGTCACATGCGAGGTGATCTTCTCCGGTCGCGTGAACTACGCGAATTTTTTATTTCGCGTGGTTCACGCGGCTGCGGAAAAAAATAAAAATTCGAGTAGTTCACGCGATCGGAGAAGATCGCATCGCATGCGACCAAGATCCTCCGGTTTAAATGACGCTTCACTGTTCTGCCTCTGCTACCTGCAGATGTATCCCGTCGAGTACTCCTTGTATTTGTATGCTGGCTCCTGGAAAATAAAGTCACACTTTCTTTTATCATCTGCTTCGTGTTTGCTTTGGAAAGTTAGCAGAGTCATTACCAGAAAGATAGGCTTACAAAAACATTTGGCGACCATTTTAGCCAAGGCCTGTTGCCTCTACTGTGCCAATTTTGGAACGATCCTCGTGATTTCCAGAAGTTTATGAATCCAACTTTAAACGCTTCTATATTCCTTGAATAACCGCGTCTTAACTCCTCGGCAAACACCAGTAACTGCCAGTGTGCCAGCCTCAGCGCCACTAAGTTTGAAATCCCGTGTCATTGAGGGAGTAGCGCGTCACGTGGCGCCCCCTTGTGCTCTGCTCGTGACAACAACCATTGTATATTAACTATCGATACCTGCTGCACTATTATTACCCGTGCTGATTAGGTCGTATTTTGGTGTATTTTGTCATTTATTTTTACCCAATCTCAATTAAAGTTATTTACAATTTGTGACTTCGATGGAAATTCGGTGATGCACAATCACCCTTGAACTGGTTAGTGTTGCGGGGAAATGCTGTTTTGACTGGATGATCATCGAATTAGGTTAGTGTAACTAAACCTAAATGGGAGGGTGGTGGCCATTTTGGACTGACATCAAAACACATCCTAGTTGCGAATAAAGTTCGTTGGGTCGTGAACGAGTCCGCAGTGAATGTCGGCCACATAAAAATGATACGAAGAATGCAAGATTAGACGTCATACTAGCAAAATAGTAAGACCTGTATTTTTGCGGGTAAGGTTACGAAAGGTAAGTTCTCCAATCGCCGTCGCATAAACCGGCATCTTGACCGATCAAAATACTTGTTCGGGGCCATAGAGTTGTCGCGTTGCTTGAATGGCATTTGTATCTTTCAATAGGATTGGCTAAAATTCAAGTGTGCATTCCAGAAACGTAAAGTACACATTGTTAGTAGTCACATTCCTATATTAGACAAGTCTAAATTTGTGTGGATTCAAAATCCGATCTCTAGAACTATTTGTTACGAAGGTCCACCAGCGTTTCCATTCTAATGCCTCTCCAGGGAGCGGCCTGGCAATTTTGATTAGCGTCCCCACGGCCTTACTTCCATTCCCCTCAAAATCGATCCCATATACGACCTTTAGAGTGGGGCATTAAGTGTGTTTGGGTCTCCAATTCTGGCAGACGTTTGCAGAATTATCGCATATAACATGACCCTTAAATGGGTGTATCGGATTCAAAGTCTATTGACTAATGTTTTCTTTGAGATTAAAGTCCTGAGATACTTTACCATATAGTATTCGTAAGAGTGTGCCTAGATGAGCGCTTGAAGGAAACACATGGTAAGTACATACACTGAAAGAGTTGTGGGTTCAAACCGGAATCGGTTCGCTTATCAAACATACGCATGGAAGTGACACGAGGGCTTGGAGGGGAAAGTAGACCACCTGCATTAATCACACTGGTTTGTGGAATGTTCTGGTTTTTTATACTGTTTTTATCGCTTTAATTTTCGAATAATATTGTACGTGAGCGTTCGCAAAAAGTAACACTTTGCGCTGTGGAGTTAATCGGCGTTTTAAAAATATGAACTATCATTAGTCAACATTCGTCTGTTCGAAGCATTTTTATTGATTATTGATACAAAATGTACGCCAATACTGATTTTATAACGGCACCACAGTGACAACCAACTCATTTTAACAGAAGGTTATAATCGGATTCAGGTTTACATGCCCACCAATATCGACTAATATTTTTCTATTGATTCCTTTTCGAACGATTTAGAACGATATACCGATTTAGATCAAAATTAATTTTTGTGGTGCTGCGATCTTTCAAATGTAAACATTAATTTAAAAACACTTTAAGCATAAGTGAACAAACACGGGACAGAGCCGTGGAAAGTCGACGACGAACTTGCGAGACTCCATAAATAAAAATAATAAGCTGAACTTATGCTTAAAAGCATCATCGACTTTTTACATATTTTTCGCGTGGTTATTTTAAGGCTCTGCTTCACTCGATTCATATGCCTTATTGTTATTTAAAGAACTTGTTCTTCGAATCATGTATCGTAACTTTGTTTCGATAGTCCATGCTTGATCGATTGTAAAGGCGGATGATACATGCTGCGGCTAATAAGCCGTTCGAAAAAAAGGAAAATCCCTCACTAGTCGACATTTCGCTTCCTGGTACACACACGTGTCTCCTTGATAGCTAATATGGGTGTTGCATTACTTTTTGTGGTTACCAATAAACCGTGGCGAAGTTCTCGTGTGTCGGGCCAAAGTTTCAATACAACAATACATAACAACTAGAAACGTTCTCTATTTTTAGCAGGTGCCGGCCGGAAGCTCGAAACTTAGCATTTTCGCCATGGAGAAATTCGCCGTTGACCTTGATAGGGTTTTAGATGAATTCGAGCTGAACGAAGGTGAGTTGCGATAAATTTAATCCGCTAAAATTAGTTTCCGAGTGTGGGTGTGGCAAACTGTGTTGGTTTCCGACGTGGGTAATGAATAGATGCTTCTACAAATTCAGATCTCATTTTTCAATAAATTAGCAAATATAGATCACTTCAATTGGCCAAGTTCATTGAATCACGTAGTTCAGTGGACAGAATATGCCCCTGGTTCGATTCCTGAATTAGTCAACCATTGGCAACCATTTGATCAGGCAGCATTTAGCAAGGTGAAGCATTCAACGTGACATATTCAAATAACATAAAAACGTGGGATTTGGCAAAGATATTTTTCAAACAAATGTTTGCATTGGAGGGGGCAGGGATTCTTTATATTATTTTTACGGTCATTTCAAGGTCAACATCTATTTTTTGTCAATGACAACCGAATATTTTGCATCCGAAATCTACACAAAAATAAGCAACATTTATACTGTACTTACTTACTGCACTATTATTTGCTACATATTCTTGAAAATTGTGGTTGGATCAAAATATGTTCCAAACAATTGTTGCTTATTTTTATTTATTATTATTTTTTGTTGTTGCGTTGAATACGATTCCGTAAGCAAAATATTAGGTTACCATTGACAATAATGGCGTTCCCCTTGAAATGACCGTCAAATTAAAAATAAATTATGTTATTACCCCTCTCCCTCCAATGCAAACCACATTTGTCTAAACCATTTCTTTGAGAAATGCCTCGTTTTTTGTTATTTGCGTATGTCACGTGAACCGCTTCATCATGTATATTTACAAAAACGTATTGAATTTTTTCTTCTTTTTCTAATCAAGAATCATTGTCCTTTTAGACCTCGAATCAGTCAGCAGCAAAGAGCACCGGTTGCAGCACCGTTTGGACACCCTGCCACCGCTGTACGCGGGCGACCTCTACCCGCAGCATAATCATCACGGCGCTATTCTGCTGCCATCTTTAATTCCCTCGTCGGCAATCTTGGAACAGCAGCAGTTTGACTGCGACGCGTACCAGCCTGACGCCACCCTGGACCTGTCTGACGCGGATTTCGCACCTGCGCCACGTCGCCCACCGGCCACCGGGACATCCGTGATCACGCAACCTGTCGACCGAATCACGGAGGCGATTAATTCCACATCTGTTGAGTCGCTCGCTGGTGTGGCCTCCGCGTCGACCCCATCGGATGGTTCCGCCACGCCCAGTCCACCCATTTCAGGTGTCGGTGCCACTTCTGGGTTCGGTATGGCATCCGATTTCAGTGCTACTTCCGGTGTAGCTTCTGATTTCGGTGTGACTTCTGGTCTCTCCAATTTGCAGTCAGACTCTGAGGTCACCACGACCACCACCACCACCACCCTCATCGGCAACCTCTATGATTCGGGCACTAACCTTGGTAGAGATCGATTAGTCAAACCGTCGTCCTCAACTTCGACTGTTGAGAACGGCGAAGTGATCGACGGCATTCGGGTCCTGCACTACGACGAGACTATCAATCGCGACTATCTGGTAACGTTCGGCCGTCGACACGATGTTCCCGCTGTGCCCATGCCGCCACCTGTGGGTGGTGATGATGGCGGGGGGGCAGCCGGCGACGGCAATGCCGTTGACGACGACGAGGGCATCGGCATGGCAGACGACGAGAGCCGGGCCGAGGATACGCCAAACGTCGCGGCGGCTGCTGGCGCGTCCGGGAAAATCGGCGATGTTTGGACAAGCGACCTTGATCGATTAGCGACATCACGACATGTTGATCGCGAGGCGAGTTTGGATTCCCGTTCGCTGGTTGTTGAAACGAACGAGGCGGTCGATACGATCGACAATGCTGATGAGGAGATGTTTGTGACGCCCGACGACGGTGTTGCATCAGTGCCCGGGCCCGAGCAGTTTCAAACGGCGCCGGTCGGATTCGGAAACGTGGATGTGGACGTGAGCGATGAGGACCTGCGTCGGTATCTGGAGGAGAGTTGCCTGGCCGATGATGAGGACGAGGTAATTGTTGTTGCGGTCACACCTGATGGCGGCATCAGCGATCGCTCGCCGATGGGGAGGGAGGAGTTTTTCACGCCACCGTTGGACAAGCCTGCGTGTCGTGAGGCGATGTCGCCAGCTTCCACCTCTGCGGCGTTGCAGCAACACGCTGCAGAAGTTTCAACGTTTTGCCGCGAACCCGAAGTGGTACGTTATTCTAATTCATTTGCGGAACGGTTAGCCAGTGCATGGGGTTGTGGATTTGCTTGAGATAACATTACATCGAACCGATTTGTTAAATGTCAACCAGTTTTTCTGTGTTACCATAAATCATTATTTTGTAAAAACAGAAATGAAAAGTAAATATGATGTTAACAATATCCAGCCTAAAACTTGTGAAATACGAACGAATAACAATCCTACTTTATCACAGAATGGTGCTCCCTCAACCAGTTACTCATTTTCTGAATATGGATGGGCCTTTTGTGTAATCGTCTCTTGTTCAAGTATCAACATGAAGTATTAACAAATTTTATCGATCTCGAGCAATTAGTAAATTTTCTTTATCAATACTTGGTGTCCTCTAGCAAGATTTTGTCATATTTCCCGGTTTTTCGGACAGTCTCAACGCAACTAAATGGAAATTAAAACATACTTTTGACATCCTCAAATAATACGCCTCACTTGATGAGCAAGTGCTGTGACAATTGCGCCCAAATAAAATATTTTGTTTCTGTGTATTTGTTGCCATTTCAAAAATTACTACGTGCATTTAAAATATTTTTGCGTCGCGCTAAGTAGTCGCCGCAATGTACTCGTTAACGTATTTTACGACTCATCGCAATGCAATAGTGGCAAGTTGAGATGCGATCATGTGGTGGGCGTGGCGTGGGCTCTCGTTTATTCGATCTCTGGGTGCTGGTGAAAATGTTTTAGCACTCGTGTGCTCTCGTGCCACTCTTTCATAGGGATGCCGAATCTCCATTAGTGCTATTCACCAGAGTTCAAAGAAAGGAAATAAAAAGTAATCCTTTGTACTGTGTTTTTACATTTTCAGGCGGTGAGAGGAGTTTCCTTTTCAAATTCTCCGCAGTCACAATCCACAGATGGCATCGCCCATCCAGCACCTGCGTCGTCTGCCGACCGTCGTTACTCGGACGACTTTCGGGCGGATTTAGAAGTGGTGTCCCGCCCTGAAGCCACAGTACCACCGGATGCGGGCGACCTCAGTCGCTCGCCCACTGCCAGCCAGATGGAGCAGGCAAACCGGGAACTGCGATGTCAGATGCTGTTGGCCGCCACAACTACTACTACCACCGCGGATGGCGCCCGCGTCACTGAAGCAGAGGTGCATGATGACGCACAGGTGCTAGTGGAGACCTTGTCAGCATCACCCGCCGACGAGGGTTGGGAGGATGACGGCGACTTGCAACCGTACCCGTCGTCGGAGCTGCGAGCCAATGACGGACGGGACGAATGCGGCGACGACACCGATGACGACCAACGGCGGGCCAGACCCACCTCACTCCACCTGCCCTCCAAAATCGACGTGGAGCAGCCGCCTGCCCCACCAGCGGCGGCGACGATGATGACTACGACGACTGACGACACCTCCGTACCCACGCCGAGTGAGCAGGACGAGCATTTGCCGTTTGCCACCCTAGTGGCTACTGCCGGTAAGAGTCTCATTGCGTTCGGTTGACATTCGATGATTTGCAGCTATATTATTGAAGGATTGTTAAATTCAAGATACTCGCTGGTGCTGCTTCGCTCTGTACTGGAGTTTTGCCTTTACCACCAATGAAAATGGATGGATTTCTATAATAATAGTTTTTGACTTTCCAAATCGTTTTCTTACCAAATCTTAAAACGAGACGATTAATGTAAAGTACTCCGAATATGCCAATATCTGTACAAAGTATAATGAGTGGTAATACCGGTAAAATAATATCTGTTTTTACCCTATAGCTGTGAGTTCTGTGTTCCGTACAATGAATTTGACAAAGTACGTCGAGAAGAAGCATAAGCGTCTAGACCTCAAAGATCTCCAACAATGTTGGGAATCTGTTGCAGGTCGCTGGCTTCATCATTATCTATGCCTTCAAATGTTTGAGGCGCTTATCTTGCTCTTCTCGGCTCACTAACTCACATTCGTTTCAGCCCTTATTTGGGGGAGGGAATCCATGATTAGGATTTCAGTGTCAATGTTTTCCGATTTGGTTAGGCTCTCCCGACGCCGTAGCCATATCTGATGACTGTGAGACGCCTGTGGGGGCATCTTCCTCCTCTGCCAACATCACGGAGGAGGATCGCCTTCTTGGAAAGTTCGCCCCCTTGTGGGTACCTGATGCCGAGGCGCCCAACTGCATGTACTGCAGCATGAAATTCACAGTCATAAAGAGGAGGCATCATTGCAGGGCCTGTGGCAAGGTAATTTCCGAAAGAACCCCATAATCCCTTTGTACTGTTACAGATCATTTTCATTGACCGTTTCATAGGTGACTCGTAAATTAAATATTAAATTATCCTTGGGTGAGTTAGCCAGACACTTTTCTGTCATCCCCTATGCAGGGCCCGGTGATCTGGTTGTTAATAATTTCCAACTAAAATATTAATTTACTTTCTTTTGAAGGTATTGTGCTCTCAGTGTTGTGGAACCAAGGCCAAACTTCTCTACATGGAAAACAAGGAGGCCCGAGTGTGTCTAGCGTGTGTCGAAATTATGCAAAAAGGTATGTGTAATAACTTGTTCACCGAACTCTACCTAAGAAATTGATTCGCCGGTTGGTCCAGTTGAAGCAGCCACTATTCTACATTTGTTGGTTTAACCTGACGGAAATTTGAATTATTCTGAAACTACAGGTGTACAATGAAGGTCCAGAAGATAGTACGATAAGAGTGTTACTCAGGTTATATAATAGTTGGAGTGTTCATCCTTTTGACGAAGTTAAAGGTGATGACCTTTACCTTGCATTTGTCGCATTGACAGCATTTGTAGTGCGAAAGTGTTCATGTCTAAGGTTCGTTTTCCGGTGCAGACTCACATTGGTGAACAAAAGCGGCCATAAAATAATGGTTTAGGTCACTTGATCGATGAACATGTTAACATTATAACAATATTTTTTACGACAATTGAAAAAAGAAATATTTAAAATAAGATGCTTCAAATTCTATGACATGTAAATGTACACGCAGCTGAATGCATGTGGCTTTGTGTGTCAGAATGACAAGACACGAAATCTTGGGAAGTTTTACATTTATATTTTTTTGTGTGCATGTTCGTGTCTCATTTTTATCACTATTTTCTTACACATTATCGCACAAAATACACGTATTACATTAATTACCCTTCGACTCTAAACCTTGATCTGAAATGGATCGTACTCTTGTCTTGTGTTCATCTGCACTCTTAAGAAACGTAGTGTAGTTGCCATTTTATTTTTATCTTTTTTGTTTATTTGTTTTTGCACAAGAATGTTCATGGTGCCCATTTTTCTTGCTTCTCGCTCGGCCACAGTTCAGGAGGTGGAGCACGAGTGGGGTTTGAGGGAGGACGGTGAGGGCAACGGCGATCCCCTGGGGGCCCCCTCGGAAGACGGCGGCGCCGCGGCAGCCGCCCTTCCTCTATCGCCGGTGGGCGCCGCAGTCCGTGGCCCCAATCCCAACAACCCCAGCGAATACTGTTCCGTCATTCCGCCCATGCAGCAGGCCCGAGCCGCTGCCAACGCACGCCCACCCACAGTTATGGTCCCCGTGGGGGTGCTCAAGAGAGGAGGTGAGGCACAGCACTAATATATGTACTAGATTGCATCATTCGCGTTTGACAAACCTTTCTACCTGCTATTTTGCATTTTTTAAATGTTTTTTATTTTATTAGTTGCTATTTCTTCTGTTTACCACTCTCGTTAACTAGCCTAATTGAAACACTGACACCTGAGCTCTACAACGCTCCTACTTTTTATAAACGTGCTTCAATGGCGTGCCCGAGCACTTTCACTAACTGGCTCTTATTCAAGTTGAGGCAAGAAAATGTGCCGCTGCACTGCCACTATGAAATGTGTTTACTGGAGCGTGACGTGCATCTTTATTCCTAGTTTGCTGTTGTAAATAAATATTTTATTTGATGCTTAGAATACTTGTAACGTGAGCATATAATTCGAATTCAAGTGGCTCAAATTCTGGGGCATCGTTTATCCGATTCCTGGATACTGGTAAAAATGCGCTTCTCGAATGGAGCTTAGAAGACGAGTAAATATATATTATATCCGACAGTTGAAAAAAAAAATTAATGAGCCATTTTCTGTCTTTGTTCTTTTCTTTCTATCAGATATTTCATGTCTTATGTTCTCTTTTTTCCTTGTTCAGGTGATGGGCGCCCAAAAGGAGAGCCAAAGCAAGTCATGTTCTCCGATGGCATCCGACCGGGCGGGGATCTCACCGAACTAGACGGAGCCGAACCTAGGTTACCCTACCGTCGTCAGGGGAGACTGCAAAAGAGAGTCGAAAAGACCACTGGTAAGTAACCGGCATTCGTTTGTCCTATTTGGGGATTTGGCATGTCCAGGAAATAAACTAGAAACATCGTCATATGTTGCACCTACAGAAGAGTCACAGAAATTAATATTTGCAATAAGCTATTGCTATAAGTTATAATTTGGGCACAAATTTTCTGCAGAATTCATGAGTATGTGTGTCCATTCGTTCTGTTTCTGAACAAGTTCGTTTGAGAAACTGATTTGTTGGTGCGACCGTCACCTGCTTCATTTATTCTTGTCACGGGATATCCATGTGCATGTGGGGAACAATGTACGACTCGTCGTAGCGCAGTTGGTTTAGCGACGGACTGTGGTTCGGCGGTCCCGGGTTCGATTCCCGGGGTACTGGTGAAAATGTGCCCCTCACATAGTGCCTAAGCACCGAGAGGGGTACAGGAACTCCTGTTGTGACTACAGTGAATTTAAAAAAAAATGTGCTGATGTCAAATATGTCTGATAAAGCGCCGAGTGGGTCTCATTTAATGTTATTCTCATAGTTGAACGAGGAAAGTTATTACAATTAAAATTATTAAAGATATTATTACAAAACCGATCAGACCCGCAATTCTCATCATTGATTGGTTTTAGACAGCGTATTTCAAATTGTAAGCAACAAGTTTTTCTAGTTCATTTATTGTTGAGTATGGTATCTTGTAATTTGTTTGTTAATCGTTGTATTTTCGAAAGTGTGGCCCTGGAATATTAATATCAGTTACATATTCGATTTCGCAGTTGATGTTGTTTCGACCGAAATCGCCGTCATTTTTTCAGAAAATTCGTTGACTGATCATGCTAAAAAAAAATAGCGACAGTCTCTCTCAATGTTTATTTCGTGACGCGTGACAAAGCATTCCTGTCAGGAGAGAAACTCTGAAAACTTATGGGGAACAAATTCTAGCATTAAATATGGAGTATTTGTTTCACAGGACAAGTGTCCCAGCCGCCCCGCACATGTCTTCCTACCGTAGACCAACGAGGTATAATATGAACGCCGTTACACCACCCCACCCCACTCCATTTCTTCACCTGTGCTTTTTGTTCACCCCAGAGTCAAATACCTTATAGCATCTGCGCACTAGTGTTACTAGCTAGTTAAGATACCGTATAGAGATCTCAAATTTGTAAAATGAGCTACACCAGCTGTAAAAATATAAAGTATATGGCTTCTGATTCGCCCTCCTCTCACTTTCTCCCTGACCCGTTGGTGGCTCGTATTCCTTTGCATGGCATGATGCTGTATATTGATTGTCTGGATAGCATGAGGTTTTTGACTATGCTGCATTTTTGAAAATCAAATGTGCAAAAATGGTGGACCAGTTGTTTTAGATGTTGACTGGCTGATTTTCTAACTTTGTAATTTTTTTTGCATGGAGTACAAGTTTTAAAAAACATGAATTAATGAAATTGACACCTAGTGAACGATGTAGTGCGAACCAACTGCGGGACTACATCGGCTACAACAAAAGTGGAAATGTTGGATGACTCCCTAACGTATATCGGCACGTTAGAGTGTAAAATGAGAAAACCTTGACTTTTAAAATTGCCAGAAGAACTGCTTTTTTGGCAATTGCTCATCCTGAGGCGTATTGTTCATAACTACGCACATACTTAAAAAAAAACAAGCTCTCCGCTCTTACCTATGTGGTACTTCCTACATTCTTGACGGTGTGCGTCCTCAGTTTGCTTGACTAACGATTAAAAGTTGGTGAATTAGTAGTATCCGGGGTATTCTCGGATTTTTCGAAATATCGATTTCCGATTTTCAAATTCTCTGATGTTTCCAGCAATATTTTTTATTTTTTTAAATTAGAATACACGCTCGAAGATAATTTGGAAATGGAACACATAATTACTGTTTTGAAAGGTAAGTGTTGGATGACGAAACAATTTTTGCTTAAAACCGAATATTTTCATATTTCTATCTACAAGTTAGTAGGACTCCGATCTTGGGAGTTGCGTCCTCTAGTTTGTTTTTCATTTCATCACAGCGAATTCGTAAAACGCATACTTGTATAATTACTTAAAAGCGGTAGTACTTATTTGAAAAATCTTTCTCTTATGTATTCGTACGCTTAAATCTTAATAAAATGCTAGTTTACAAGTGGTTTCAAGTGAATTCAACTTACAAAACTAGTTTTTGGACTTTGTGTTTCAAAGGCGTTTGGTTTTGTGGTTTATATGTGATTAAATTATCACTTGCTTTCTACTTGCAGATGAAGCTGAAGAACCTTTGGTTTTTTCTGTGGCCAACAATCTAAAAGTATTGCTAAAAATTGTCAACCGTAAGTATTGTTGAAATATCTTTGCGCCATGTTATTAATAATAACGCATTGTACGTCATAGACCAGTTAGTTGACACTTCGGAGACAGACTTGTGCTGCTACAGCTGTGCTGGCCCAGGTGCAATTCCCGGCGAGTCAGTCGCTAAACACTGGCACTGGTAAAATAATTAAACACGCTGAAACTTTTATTTTCAGTGGATTGCTGTGTCCAAAAGGTGTGTTGGTGTTTCGTGACACGAGGCCTCTGTGCTGTAGGCCAGGATGAAATCATTATTCTCTTGGAACTGGTGCCTGACGAGAAGGTTCTACCTTACGGAGTGTTCCATCACATTATCGATGTTTACGAAGATGCTAGCAAAGGTTCGTTTCATGATCTGTCAAGAAAAGTCTATTTTTCTTACACGACTCTGGTATTTCATGCAAATAGTCTTAAATCGTATGGCTAGTTGAATGCTACGATTTGAATTCACCTCGAGATGATTTTTGCCTCATGTAGATGGTGCGGACGATTATCTTTGTCCCGTTGTGATAACTACATTCATGTATGACACAGAGACATATGAGACAAAGCACCATAGAAATAATATATGAACGAGAACACCATCTGAACATCAAAAATAATATTACATAAATAATGGTCACTGCCCTGACTTTCTACGCACCTAAAATTAACCCCCTGTGAACGCGACCGTCCCCTCGCAGAATCGTGCCATATTTTAAAGAGTGACAACTGTCAATGACAAAGCACCTGTGCAGGGAATGTCCATGTATGAAAACATTTTGAACCCCTCTCACAATGCTAAGACTGTTGCCGTTTGCCATTTTCATGAATTTGACGTGCCTGCCGATAGCTCGGAACGTGTAATGGTCGTTTAACCACTTATAGTTTTAAATTGCAACTGATGAATTAAATTTACAGTTAAGATATCAGGCATTTAAATTAAAAAGTTTTATTTCTTATTTGATTTGACATATCTCGACGTGCTCTTTCACCTTTTTATAAGTCGTTGTCTCGGTGAAACGCTTTGTCTACCCGGTTTTGATGGAAGGCGTATTTAGTGACAATGTCGCATGATAAAAATATTTCATTCGCAAAAGAAATGTTGAACAGTTTGTTTCAGTTGTTGTCAGAATGGATGATTTAAGTGTTAATGTTAAATATTTTGGATTGGTCAGGGCACAGTGTTTCCGGTATGGGCCACTCCGTCCTAACGAGAAGTTTTCTGGGCTCCAAGGACCATGGCGGTTTTCTGTACATTCGTCCAACCTTCCAGTGTCTCCAGAAGATACCTCTACCTCCCTCGCCGTACTTATTTGGTATCCTACTCCAGAAGTGGGAGATCCCCTGGGCCAAGGTGTTCCCGTTGCGTCTGCTTTTGCGACTGGGTGCCGAATTTCGCTACTACCCGTGCCCGCTGGTAGGCGTGCGCAACCGGAAACCAGTCTTCGGCGAGATTGGGCATACCATCGTCAACTTGTTGGCCGTGAGTTGCCTTCGTCTAATATCGTATTTGTTACAGCAGTGTACGATTATGAGATTAGTTTGATTACTGACTTATCGCTATTGGTGTTCCAGTCTTTTGGGACTACTGACTTCGGTATTTACCATTTGTTAATGAATTATGAGGTTATTCACTATGTCTAGTGATGGCTAATTCTCGTTAATGGTCAATATTTTAATTTAAAATATTTGACATCAGCCAAACAAGTAATAGAACAATTGAACTCTGCTACAGAAAAATCAGGAATATTATTTCGGAATTGGTGAAATTATTAGAAAATTGACAAAACATTTTCTATCTTAACATAATTTAGTAATAATGAAATTAATATAATAAGAGATGCTAGGAGACGCTTTATAATTAGTAATGTGTGAAGAAGAATGCTGGACACCTAAATAAAACTGGCGCCTAACGAGAAAAATTTAAACTGGGTAGCACAACAACTTACAAAAGAACAATTTTAAATAATTAAAAATAAATTGATCATTACACAATCCGAGTAAATTAATGCGGTGAATATACAATTTAGGGTGGGTGATTGTAATGGGTGACTGCACCGAATTCGTAATTATACAATTAATTGGAGGCCCAAACTAGCTTTCTGGGGCAGTGCCTGAGTAATGCGTGATGCGGACACTTGAAACAACGAATTAAGAAAACTTGGATTTTTATTTTTAATAAACTAGTCAACCGCACTACAGGCGTTACGTCCCCTCATGGTGCTTAGGCACTATGTGAGGGGAACGACCAGTACCCCGGGATCGAAATTTTCGAGAGCCCGCGCCGGGAATCGAACCCGGGACCGCCGAGCCACAGTCAGTCGCTAAACCAACTGCGCCATGACGAGTCGTACAAGGATTTAACTCGACCAGCGTATAATCGATTCGTCAATCGAAGAATGGAGTGTTCAACTCAGGGCTTGTGTCAAGGCCACCGGAAAACATTTTGAGCACATTTTATAATTCATTTTTGTTCCTACACTATTGTTTTATGTAAGCGCCAAATTTCATTTAAATCAAAGCGTTTTTCACGAAGTTATTCTCTTTTTATGACTCACAGTGTAATTTAGTGGAAAAAAGCTCTGCCATAACTCGTTACTTATGCTCTTGCTAATATTTTAGTTAAACTACTAACAATTTTAATTAATGTTATATTGGAAATATTGTATCGGTTAAAACACTCAAATTGGATTCAAGATGTTCTTGCAAATTGCCAGAAATCTTCCTCTTCTAAATTTTTGCGTTTTTAGGACTTCCGAAATTATCAATATAGTCTCCCTGCTATACCTGGATTGCTAATCCACCTGGACGACAAGAATACGTACATCACGATTCCTAGAAATCGTTATGATGAGGTAGGTAGATTTTAAAAAATATCAATTTTGCTCGTTTGTGCGCACGAAGTGCCAATTTGAGTGCTTCAGAAAACTGCTGTTCGTTGTGTTGGTAATTGGATTTGAAAATTCTTAACCGTTACATATTTGTAGGTTGTCAAGGCCCTGAACATCGGCATCGACCACGTCATGTCACTGGCAGCTTCGTTCTGTAGTAAAGCAGATTCCCATTTGGTATGCATTCAGAATGAGGACGGGAACTATCAAACTCAGGCTATCAATATCAAAGGCAAGCTACGAAAAGGTACGGATACCAAAAATGCAATAAACGCCAACGATTATATACAACAGTATAATGAAATGACAAGAATGACAAATGTCAGTGTTAATATATGGCAAATATCTTTGTTGAAATTTCTTGGTGTGCTTCTGCACAAAGGCCAAGATGGCGTCCAGTGAAGAAACAACCAGAAACTGTAGGCCTACTCACTATTAACTTAGCTAGGCTACAGGAAACAATAAGCTGGAAGAACTGGCTGATGAATGCAAAGAAAACCTCCTTTAATTTGCATAAACACAACTATACACAAGTGCAGCACGACTGAACACTGGTAGCTCGGGACAGAATGAGGCAGAGGCAAAGAAAGGAAATTGACTTTTGCCTGGTGGGAGCACAGGTTGCTTGGGGACTGGCAACCTGAGCAGTGCACCACGGTCACCACCTAGTGGCTTCCATGGTGCACTGTTTGCACTGGGGCCTCGCCGTGCACACCCACCACCCGCTCTCCTTGAGCAAGGTGGTGCGCCACCCGCGCCACCTAGTCGGTGGCGGTCTGCCCGTCACCACCAAGTTCACCTTTGGAACTTGGTGGCGACTCCCCGGAGGTGCGATTCCTCCAACAATCTTAAAATGTATAATCTTAAAATTCAAATAATTTAAAGGATGCATGTGGGGGTCATCATTTGACCATCCGGTCTACCCTCAAGAACGTGGACGAGACTGCGTTTAGATTGTATTTTATGATTAAGTAATAATTTTGGAAATGCTGTTCGTGTGAAAGGCCCTGTTCTCGAATTCCACAAATTGCAAAACTGTTCTCCCAACCAGTATTAAATCTGATTCTGAACGTTTGGAGTTTGCCTCCCCGCAAACATTAAATGTAATCTGTTCCTTATAGAGAGTTGTATTTCAAGACAAGATATTTTGGCAGTGACTGGTGCCAGTTTTGTCGTCTTTAACGGAGCGTTGAAGACCTCGTCGGGTCTCACCGCCAAATCGTGCATCGTAGAGGACGGCATGATGGTGCAGATATCCAGTGAAAGTATGGTGGCCCTGCGTCAGGCCCTGCGAGATATGAAGGACTACACAGTGGAGTGCGGGCCAATTGGAGCGGCCCAGCCCGAGGAGGTTGTGCATTTGCAGTGGGTCGATGATGATCGGAACGTAAATATTGGGTGAGAAACCGTTTCTTGGGCGATACCAAGTCGCTTACAAATATAAAAATATATAACAAATTTTTTCAAGCGGTTGCGTACACATTATTAACAAATAGTAACTTATGCAATTGTCTGATGATATTGTCTACTTAGTAATGTGCGTGTGATCGGATAAACGAGAGCCCGCACTGGGAATTGGACCCGGGACGGCCGCAGCACCAGTCGTACAGTTATGCACCACATTTCTGATAAAAACGATTATCAAAATGTAATTTCTTAACTTTTTCGTATGCTGGGTGTAGCGTCAAGAGTCCTCTGGATGGCATGGACATGGACGGCGTATCCAGTATTCGAATTAATTGCGGAACAGATTACGTCGGCGACGGTTTCCTTATTCGCTGGACGGAGGTGTACCTGGTTCGAACGGATGAGGGGCTGGGAGGCAGGAGGTACCGCTTCAGTCTTCCGTGAACCGATCGGTGGGTTACTATTAGACTCCTATGGGGATTGTGCCCCAGTCTGACCACGTGTTCCGTGTCTCCTCGTAGGTCGGAACCAGTCGACGTCACCAAAGTTTCAGACACCCTGGCGCAGGCCTGCTGCGTGGCACTGGCACCCCACCTCGAGAACCTCTGTGCTGAGGGACTCACAAAAATCGGGCTTAGAGTTACCCTCGACGCCGAGAATGTAAGCAATTCTCCTATTTATTGCTTTGAGGAGAAGTTTTATTTAGAAATAGAATTGGTTTTCTGTCTAGCTTTTAATGCTACGCAACAATACAGTTTGATTTAAAATACAATTGAACTTATCACTGCGAATAGAAGCATTGAAACTCAAGGAGCTGAAAAGTTACTGATGAAAGACGCGCGCTTACGCAGTAGTTGCGAATAAATGTATGGAAATGATAAAAATATGAATATATAATTATATATAGATACTTGTATGCTAGGACACGCCAGGGGTAGAATTAT
>JAQGBY010003953.1:0-17816 GCA_034698785.1 Mycogona germanica | reverse complement strand
CAAGACGAGAGTCTTGGTCGGAGATTTCCGATCGAGACTCTTTGTCACTTCTCTCCGACCAGTTGACCAAGCTGGTCATTGTTCTTACTTATGCTGTGACCAATCTGGTCTATCGTTATTTGATAAGAGTAAATGCCTTATGGTTAACCTAATGGTATTTTAAAATAATAGTTTCATCTTGATAAATTGAGGACGTTTTAATTTTGAGAAATTTGATACGATGAACATTCAAAGATAAATTTTACAAATTTCTCAATTCCCTGAACAATCATAAAAAGTGGTTTTCTATCTTAAGAGGAATCTACATCAATAAGTCTCATCGTCTGCATGATTGGACTTTGCATAAAAAGAAATTGCCTTTCGCCGTGTTCCAGTTCGCTTGTATCGCGCAAGTTGTGAGTCGTTATTTTCGCGTTCGATGAAAACGTGAAAAATGGGAATTTATTGCTTTTCTCAACCGATGTCGTCTCGTCAAAGTTGCTGAATGACTTTGCAGAGTCCAACCCGGTTCCATTGAATGAGAAGACAACCTTCTTGCGATCAAAATTTCGTTCGGTGAAATTTTATCCTTCATTGGATTCTTCAAGCGATTGGTTATCGTCGAGGAAGCAAAGTGCTTTCCCCAATGGATCAGTGCGCGTGGCGACTCTGTTTATTTCGATGGTGAGACGACGAGGATGATTTAAGAACGAAAAACGACTGAAGGCGAAAGTGTAAGAAGGGGTCGCTCCCCAACATTCAAGTGAACTATATTATAGAATTGAAATTGTCGAATAATGATAAGTTTTTTTTTTTTTTTTTTTTAAAGGGGGGCATACCCCGTCACCTCCTCCCCTAATGAGAGGAGGGACTCCGACCACCCCCAAGCCTGGACTAATCCAGCGGCTATGAGGTTGAAAACTGATATCATGATTTGGAGAAATTGATCGAGTAATTAAAAATTGTTTAATATTGACAATCTATAATTGAGCAATTTGGTATTCCTTATAATGTGCATTATCCCAAAAAGTAGAATCAGGGGGAATTTATTTGTTTTTTGAGTATTTAAATAAATAGAGTCCCACAGAGATAATATGAATGACCTGTTCAACCGGTCAGCTGAGTAGGAGTGACCCCGAGTCCCAGCGCATAATCGCTGATTTGGACTCGGGTCACGGTGGCCCCCCTGGCGGGCGTCTTTTCTCGTACGCCGCTGGGGGCGCACGGCAGAGAGGTGGCGATGGAAGCGCGGGGCGATAGTCGCCGCTATCGATGGTTGCGACCATCGATAGCTGCGGCTACCGTCCCGATGCTTCCATACCATTTGGAGTCATCTGATTGCTTTGGTGAAAACAAAATAGCTTGACCAATGGATACCTCACGAATTGACCGATTTTCAGATGAACACATGCATAGAGGTGTGTTTGTCGCTGCTGCTGTGGCACCAGAATGACTTTTTTGGATCGGATTTTCACGTGTGATGAAAAGTGGATACTGTATGACAACAGAAAAAGCTCTGGGCAGTGGCTTGACAAGGATGAACCACAAAGATCGCTGCCAAAATCCAACCTCTTCCCCAAGAAGACTATGGTTACTGTTTGGTGGTCTGCAGTTGCTCTAATCCACTGCAGCTTCCTCAGACCTGGTTAACAAGAAATGCTGAAATGCTAAAAAGCTGAGTCATATCGAACAGAACCTGCAACAAATGCAGCTGGCACTGGTTAATAGAAGAGGCCCCATCCTTTTGCATCTTGTTGCAAGAGCACATGTTGCACAAATGACTAACAATTTTTTTTTCAGTTGAGTTTTGCGGTCCTACCTCATCCACCATATTCTCCAGATGTTTCACAAACGGACTATCACCTATTTTGGGCATTGAACCTTTTCTTGGAGAACAGCAATTCCACCAAAAACGATGAGGTGGAAAACACCTTCCAGCAACTTATTGATTCCAGAAGTCCTGACTTTTTCAAAAAAGTAATCAATGCACATTTATCGCGTTGGCAGAAGTATGTTGAGCAAAATGGTTTGTTTATATGTTTTTTTAAAATTTATTATATCAATATTATAAATATACAGAGGGTGAATAGGCAAAAATGACATGATTTTGAAATTGTATAAATTTGTTAATTAAATTTTGAAAATGAATTTGTTAATGAATTTTTTTGTACACGTGCAATGTCTTCGATCATTATTTGAAATGTTAAGAAAAAATCTGAAAAATGGCGCCACATGTGAGTTATGAAGTCAATGTTATGATAAAAACTTTTTCCGAACAGAAATATTCTTTGAAATGTATCGCGGAAGTGTTAAAAAAATGCGGAATTATTGTGAGCACGTCTACAATATGTTGAGTAATTAAAATTGATGGATTGAAGCACAAAAGAAATGGACAAACCAACGAAAAAGCCATTTGTGCTAAGCCTAGAACTTCGAGGTCAGACCATAACATCTACAAAGTGAGGAAGTGGATCAACAAGGCTAATCCAATGAATCAACGAGCAATGTCGAAACTCTGTGGTGTGTCACAGAAATCAATAAGTGACATTGTTGAATTCCTGGTGTGGATCCTGGGCAGCAGCCCAGGGCACAACAGAAAGAGTCCCTCCAGAGACAGTTGGTGGCAGGTTGCTGAATCTATCAGCACTACACTCAAGCAGCAAAAATGAGAGCAGGCAGAAACAGCAGTTGACTCGATTCAGTTTTTATTGCAACAGTAAGCAGACTGTACAACACGATGTGGACTGTACGGCAGTCCAGAGCCAAGTGACAAATACTGGCAGCAGTGCCGGTATTTATAGGCAGTGACGTTTGTGTTTGTACACGTCACTGCATACACATATGCAAATTAGCATATTAGAGCGAACGGGGTTCAGCCGGCGACCTTGCACTCGGTAGCTGGCTCAGCGTCCAAAATTCACCACCGCATGGTGAACTTTGGATGCACCCGTCACTTCCGCGCCAACTGAGGCGTTACGTCCAACAGACATAATCCACCGAGATTTGCAACAAAAAATGTGCAAAAAGACAACCGGAAAACACTTGACACCTGTGCACCGTGCTAACAGGAAGACCAACGCAAGGAAGCTGTATGAGTGCCACCTGGCTGGTGGAAAATCTGAATTTATGATAGCTTTGGACGAAGCTTATGTCTACCTTGGCAATTGCAATGGTCAGAGAAAGTTTTTTTACTGTAAGAGGGGCATCTCCACCTGACCAATGGATGGTGAAGTGTCGTGACAGCTGGCCAAAAGGTTTCATTAGTTGAAGGTTGTCTGACCAGCAGAAGTCCTCTACCACTCATCAAAGATCCTGTAAAGGTGAAAGTCAATGCCGACTACTACATCACTCATGTTCTAAAGCATTATTTGGAAAATGAGGTTCCAAAACTTTACCCAGGTGAGCTCCAAAAAATCACCCTGCATCACGACAAAGCAACAAGCCACACTGCAAAGAAAACAACCTAATATCTACAGGATTTGAAAAACCGAACTGGAATAAATGTCAAGGACATCCCCGTGAAGTCCCCTGACATCAGTCCACTAGGCCTATTTGGGTTTGGTTATTTAAAACAAAAACTTTTTCATTACAAAACAACTACTTTGGCAGGCCTCTGGAAAGTGTGCAGAGACGTATGGAGTACAATCACACCAGAAATAACCTCAACAACTTTTGATACATGGAAACGACGGTGCAGGGCGGTTAGCAAACATAATGGCCAACATATTGAGCAAATTAAATGTACCCATCGCCGAAAAATAAAAATGTTACAGTGGGTCAAAGTCATGTCATTTTTGCCTATTCACCCTCTGTATTTCAAATAAAAATATTGAATATAACAAAATATATGGCGTCAATGGTTAAAACCTGGAAACTTTAATCACCCAATACAAAGTTTGATGCCTGGTTGAAGTAGATAGGAGTGTTAAGCAAATGAAACACTTCTATGTATGCCACCATCACCTCCATGACTTACGTAAATGTAAAGTCATCCAGATGTGCTATTGTCCAACAGATACCATGATGGTGGACATATTAACAAAGCTTCTAAGGGAAATGTTTTACAGGCACGTAGATCATCTGGGCTTATGTGGCTAACCTCTGCCAGAAAACAGAAAGTGAGGGGTTCATTTGAAGCATCTCAGAGTTGAGAAGGGGTGTTGGAGAATGGCACCTCCAGACACATTAAAGTCAATGTGTGTCATGATTTATAATGTCCCATGCAGCAATGCTGTTTTTCACATGTTGTCCCCCTCTACAGTACTCCTTAATGCAATAAACATGCTCTTCTATCATTAACAGTGGATGCTGTCTGTGTGTGTAATTATTCTTTCATATATATGTAACAGCCTGGTTAGGCTATTTTCTGTGTTTTTTGTGGTGGGCTGGTTTAATGACCAGCAGCCACAGATGAGAGGCCACCAGAGCCTGCAGTAGCCACCTAGTGGCCAGTTTTGGCCACTGGGTGGCTATTTGAGTCTGCTTTTGCTGTCTGCTCAAGGAGTTGGCCCTCTAGTGGTGGTTTATTGCAACTGGCTTCCAGTAGCAGGAAGTCAGTTTGCTCTTCCCTTTTTGGGCTTCCTTTCAAATTTAATGGTTGGAGAAGGAGGTGGTGCTGTTGTTCCTAAGCTGGTTGTGGAGAATTGCCTGCTGCTGTTGCTGGTCTGGATTGTGCCTGGTTTCTCCTGTTCTCCTGTGGCCATTGATGTGAGGGTAGAGGAGTTCAATTTGGGTAAGTTGTTTTTCCTTAATCTATTGTAGCTGGGTGTGTGCACTGTAGGTTTAGGCATTAGGCATAGGCCTAGGTTTGGGCCTAGTTAGTAAGGAGTGTTAGTGTAGAGTTGGGTTAATAATTACATCTTGTTGCTTTGGGGTTGGAGGCTAAATTTCTCCCTTTCCTTTAGCCATTTTGGAGTAAAATCCAAGATGGCTGCCCAGTCTGTGTGACTGGGGGAGGCCTAGCTCTGCAATTTGCTTTGGCCTGCCCTCTGGTGTGCACACTCTCAAATTCTGTGTACTAGATCCACTAGAATGATAGGCCTACCAATCTGGGCATTGTTTCAAGCTAGGCCTATGTTGGTGGGTTTAACATTTGTTTGCTAACTTTGGTTTTAGTGGGCCAATTTGGATGGGGCAAATTGTGTTGGGTGCAATGGGGAATGAGGTAGATGCCAAGATATTCGAATATAGAAACTTGCAGTAAAGGGATGCTGGACGCAGGCCCAAAATGGCAATGAAACCGAGAGCACAAATTAGGCTTAGCCACGTTATAGGTGCTAAAACGACTGGAACACAGACTATTTATAATTCACGGAATGCAATACAGAATGGGACAAACTTTTCTCATGAATTGATTGTTCTTTTTACAATTATAACTGGGATGGTGTGACACATTACAATTGTAGTGGTCTGACAGCACATCGATGAATTTAAGCCTGTGTCTCTCTGTGAAAGGCCCTAGCCATGGCTTTCGGTAGAAACGTTCTTCGTCTGGGGCCTGTCGTTATGCAGTGCCATATAGCCGCATGATCTTTTTGCTGTTGTGTATGGGAACGCTCTCACTTTGCTTAGCTTGTCATTCATGGCATGTGTCGTTTTACGAATGAAAAATGACTCTGCC
Organism: Mycogona germanica; assembly: GCA_034698785.1. Classification (NCBI taxonomy): domain Eukaryota; kingdom Metazoa; phylum Arthropoda; class Diplopoda; order Chordeumatida; family Chordeumatidae; genus Mycogona; species Mycogona germanica. The sequence continues at coordinate 12,217 of JAQGBY010003953.1, read as the reverse complement.
ATGATGTGGTTGTAGTAGCGTGGGGCACAATGGATTAGTTGAGTGTCTTCCCACTTGGGGAGATGGTCTTTTGTGATGCAGTGCTTAATGAGCGCTGACTTGTCTGCGCGAAATTTCTTATATCGTTCTATGTTCTGAAAAGCAGAATTGGATGCTGCAAGCTGTTTCACCGATGTAAATGGCATCACATGCGCCACAGGGGACTCTATATACTTCTGGGTCATAGTCAGTCGTCCTCGACATGTGGGATTTCAAGAATTTTTTTTTATTCTTGTTGTGCATGTGTGTATCACTCGAATATTAAATGGATCTAATGTCTGTTGAATAGCTTTTGTTAATGTATGGTTGTCCAGGTATAGAAAACTAGTGTATCTGCGGGGGGGCATTTTGAGTAGATTTATCATTCATTATTCTTATCATTAGATATCATTCATCAGCAATCATCCACCCAGGTGACATTATTTCTGAGTTTGGCTATGTCATTCATTGGGATCGTGTGGATGAGGGGGTGCACCATCTTGCAGAAAAATTCTTCATGTGTGCGTAAATGCGTTTTTCTGGCTTTCTCTAGTACTTTTATGATGGTGCGGTGCTTGTAGCCTGCCCTTAAATACGATTTGAATATGAATGCTAATTCGCAACCGCATCATGGCAGAGTCGTTTTTCATTCATAAAATGACACATGCCATGAATGACAAGCTAATCAAAGCGAGAGCACACCCATACACAATGGCAATTTATGTGTTACAGGCCAAGGGGGAAGGGGGAAAACGAACAGAAAGAGGTGAATCATCATCATACAGTTGCTCAGCTCTAGGGGATGGAGGCCAAAGTGTGTTTGCGCACTAGATCCTCTTATTCAGTGGTTAACCCTAATAATAAGCACATGGTCTCAAAGATAGTAATGTAAAGTAAAAAGTAGTAAGGCCATGTGCTTATTATTAGGGTTAACCACTGAATAAGACTATGGCCTCAATCCCCTAGAGAGCTGAGCAACTGTACGATGACGATTCACCTCTTTCTGTTCGTTTTCCCCCTTCCCCCTTGGCCTGTAACACGTAAATTGTATTTTTCCATTCTCTTTAAAATCTTAGCTAGTGAAATGGTCACACAACCATGTTGTCTGACTAGTTCCTGTGCGTTTTTAGTTGAATTGTTATAATTCTTACCCAAAAAACAGATGATGATTGCAAGTGGTTCTGCATGAAACCGGTACTGTCTACCATGGTAATTATAAATGAACTTTTATATTTAATCTTTTTAATTTTCTGCGGGAGATGAGGATGTGGGAAAAATCGGTAAGTAGGAATTGCCGTCATCCTTTGTCATCAGTTGCAGTGGTTCTCAGTTATCCTTATCAAATAATAGTGTTTTCTATTATTTTATTTGAGAGTTTCTCGCCAACTCTGGTCATCTTTTTTCATCCAGTGCTGTCCCAGAGACAACCCCTATTTCATTATAAATTTATTATGAATATTTTATTTTATTTTATTTCAAGTATGATCTTGCCTCTTATATTCTATTAATTTATTTAGTTTATTTAAATTTATTTATTTAAGTTATTTAAGTTGTTTGATTAATTATTTGAACTGAGTTGAATTTGTTTGATTCTACACTGGTTTGATACAGTTTAATTAATTTGTCTTCAGTTAGTTAATGGTTTAGTAATTGAATTGTTTTGACTTTTTGGTTTTAGTCTTCAGTTCTTAATTATTTAATTCTTCATTTATTTATTTTTATTTATGCTTGAGTATCTGTTCATGATTTGTTTATTTGTACAGTTTCTCAACTCCCCTTCTTGGGTGACATCCCTTGGACTGTTGTCCCCTAATTTGTCAAGGGTGCTCCCTGGTGGATCCCCTGTGGTGACATCCCTGGATCCCAGATCCCCTCTGGGATTTGTCCCCTGTTCCTGTGTGGATCCTGGATCCTCTGTTTTTATGGATTACTAGATCCCCTTAGGTCTTCCCTCCTCTGGTGGCTGCTGAGTGGATCCAGCCTGAGCCAGAAGTGGGCCAGCCATGTTTGGTGTGGCTGCTCTTCGACTGCTGGAGTTTTTTTCTACATGTGCAGTACCCTGCCTGTGGTGTGCTGTATCAGCTTTTTGGTTTTGTTTGTTTTGACTATGCCTTTTTGTTTTTGCTACGGATTTTTGCAGCATTTTCTTCTACGTGGTCACTAGTGGTGGCGCGCTTCTGCTGAACATTTAAGCAAACTATTTGTTGCACGTGTGTGTTCTTGAGTTCTACATTATCTGCAGCGGTGTGTCTTCTAGTTCTAGTGTGTTCCCATGTTTTAGTATTTTCAGTCTAATTGTGTCACTTGTATTTTTGTTTTGCTGGCATGCTGGTTGTGTGCATGTTGCTCATTGTGCGTGCGTGTTTTATCATTTTATTTGCTATATGCAAGAATAAAGCCTATGTTTGTACAGTGTTTCACACTTTGGTGATTTCTTCACTTTCCCTGGTTTTAAGTTAGTGCCCCTTTCTGGGCATAAGTGGCTTTCCTGGGAGGAGCTATTTTGATCAGCTCCCAGGCTGTTACATATATATCATACCCAGTGTGTGTTGTGTTCTTTCTTCATAACTTCCATTTTGTAGTCTTGCTTTTTTGTCATGAAATGTCTACTTTTCTGTACAGTTCCTTTAGCCACATCTCACTTTCAAGTTTGTAAGCAAGAGGAGAGACGTTAAGTAGTTCTACAAAGTAAAATAGTATCTTTGCTATTCTACATTTACAAGTCGAAGTCAGTTATTTTCTTCAGACCATATTGCAATGACATTGCAAATTCATCATGGGTGGATTGTCAGAATGACCTCTGCTGACAACTCACCCAGTGGCAAGGCTGGAGCCATTTGCAGCTTTAAAAAAATGTACTCACATGTAAAACTGGGCCAGATCCTTGCCAATGAGCCTGGCTGAACGAATGCGTCCTATGTGTTTGAGGGTACTGATGGCCAGCTCAGCATGCTCCAGATAGTGACGTCGAAAACCTTCCTTGGAAGACAGGGCCTCACGAAGAACTGCCAAAGGGGATGGTGTTTGCTCCACTAAAGTTCAAAAATATTGAAGTCCCATAAGCTCCAATAGAAAGAGGTTTTTGTTAATAGTTTACAATTCGGAAAATCATTAAGAATTAATTTTGCATCACAACTTTTATCTTAGGGTGAACGGCATTTTTGAAGCAGAATTAAAAACAATTACAGTGGTACCTCGAGATACAAATTTAACCTTGCTCGTATGTCAATTTGCTCGTATCTCAAAGCAATTTTCCCCATTGAAATTAGTTGAAATGCCCTTAATCCGTTCCAGCCCCCAAAATGCACCCCAGTTGTTATTGTTACGTGTTTTTGAATAAGAAAAATGTATTTATAAATGACAAATATTGTATAAAAACATAAAAAATGAGAATGTAAAGAATGTAAAGTGAATTTGCATTTTGGCCACTTAAATGCTACACAACATAAATGCTACTGAATGCTTAATTTTAGTCACTGCTTTTTGCCTTTTTCGCCGGATTAAAAAAAAACCTGTCCAACGCACAGTAAACTGGTGGGTCATGTGCAGCCGGCCGTTGCTCGTATCTCAAATTTTGCTCGTATTTCAAAGCAAAACTTCGCTCGCTCGACTGCTCGTATTTCAAATATCTCGTATGTTAGGGCACTCGTATCTCGAGGTACCACTGTACATATAGCAATCAATAATAGACATTGTGCCACCACAAAGGTGCAAAAAAAGTGGAATTTGAAAAGGGATATAGCACCTTAATTATCTGCAAATTTCATAATTGGGTTATTTTCTTATTAAATTTCTAAAAAGGTGCCCATTTTAGCATGGTGAACAACTTCATTTTTTTTTTTTTAATTCACTGAATTATATATCACAACAGGAAGATTCCCCTCCTTCCCCTCTCAGTGTTTAGGTACTATGTGAGAGGCACATTTTCCCCAGTACCCCGGGATTGAATAATCGAGAGCCATGCTGGGAATCGAACCGGGGATCGATGAACCACAGTCCATCGCTTAACCAACTGCGCTACGACGAGCGTACACTAAACTCCTTTCCCCAGGGGATGATATTACAGAATCTCAAATACAGAGCATGTTAAAATATCGTCGTCCTTATGTCGACCCCAGCAATGGGTCCTCTTTGCGGGTGCTTGTGAGTAAAAATTGTAATTGTAATTGGGTAAGCACTGTTAAAGTTTTTTCGTTTTCAATTGTCAAAAAATATGAAGTGGTCTCAACAACAGAACTGAACTCAGCCAGCGCTCTAATCACCTTGCTCTGCATTGTCCTGCATGCCAGACAGAAGAGTGACTACCAGCTGCAGCTGTTCTGATGTCTCGCTGGTTCCGGGCATGAGACCGCAGAGGGTGCCAATCTCCTGTAGCTTGTGACGTGTGTAGGACCAGAGTCCAGCTGTGTGCAGCGAATAGGCCTCTACATGACTGGAGTCATTGTACTTCTCGCAAGTATGCAACACCTCCAAACATGACAGGTACACCCAACATGAGATGGCACCAGCTGGCAAACACACCTGTTGGATCACACAAAGGAAACAACAAATGTATGAAATATTACAAATCAAATTGTAAAAAATATATATAAAATAATTGAATGTAAAAAATAAATATGTACATGTTATTTTAACTGTTGATGCAAACAGAAGTTTTAACTAAAAATTGCAAAACTATACAATTGTTAAAAAAAATTTCACTTGAAGTTTGCATAAAAAATATTATCCACCCATTTTCTTGGGTCACGTCATCATTCACTTTCTGGGACCAGCAGCATGCATTTTGGTGGAAGTATTGCTCATCATTGCCCATTGCTCAGCAGCTACATATTGCTCAGGATGAGCAAAGTGGTGGTCACCTTGGAGGTGCAATTCTTCAACAGGCCTCTTCATACAGGAGAGGAAACGACAAACTCATAAATCCAGTACACCTAAGGCAAAAAAGGCTTCACATCTGGCAGAGGGAGGGAATAGAAGGCAAACATGTGTAACAGCTTGGTTAGGCTGTATTCTGTGTTTTCTGTGGTGGGCTGGTTTAATGACCAGCCGCCACAGATGACAGGCCGCCAGTGCCAGCAGTAGCCACCTAGTGGCCAGTTTTGGCAACTTGGTGGCTATTGCTGTTTGCTTCTGCTGGCTGCTCAGGGAGTTGGCCATCTAGTGGTGGGTTTTTGCAACTGGCTTCTAACAGCAGGAAGTCAGTTGGACTGCCTTTAAAATTTAATGGTTGGAGAAGGAAGTGGTGCTGTAGTCCTGAGCCTGAGAACAGAAGCAATACTACCCCGCAGTAAAAACTCCTAATGTAAAGTCTCACTTCTGCTCCAGGTGAGATGTCAATCCATCTGGCCCTGGAGAGGCAGCACATTGTCCAGAACATCAAAACAGAACATAGGCTCATTTTCCAGCATGAGGCCACAGGAGGCAACAATGCAAACTTTTTGTGCTGCTAGGGAGCCGTGATCGACAATTTTGCGCCAATTCATGGGCTACATGGCCCAACCAAGCAAAGCGGACAAGATAAGGCGGACTTTCCTGTGAGTGAGCGAGGGCCCGTGCGTTGATGTCGACTGCTATTTGCGACTGAGTTATTTGAAAATTTTCACAAAATTATAGAAGCCGAGTCAGTGGCCCATTAATTTTCGCGAGAATCTGATGCAATTTTGGATTGTTCAGGGCAATTCGTTTCAACCCACAGTACGCCCTAGCTCAGCTCCAGATCATGACAACAGTGGAGAGCTTTTATTATTGGATTATTGATCATCGTTCGTAGAAAATGGATCTAGTGATCAAATTATTGTGACCACGATCCCACTGGACATGGTGCCAGAGGAAAAAGGACTGAAATAAAAATTTATTTCAGCATTGTTTTTCTAAATTTGTGTTTTGTAATGTCGCTTAATATGTTGATTGTATTATTTATTGTTTTAAGCAATAAATTAAATTATTGATTTTCTTTTGTGTACAGAAAGGTGTCCAGTCATTGGACACTTTCTGTGCTTGAATTTAATTTTATACTTTCTAGGTCTAAACTTTGAAATGAACCTCTTTGGAGGGGCCCATCATAGACTTTTGTTGTAAGAATGGTCTAGTTATATGGACTTTTTGTTCTATTTAATTAGAAGGAGAATATTCAGCTGTGGTTAACACTTTCTTTAAGAGCAAATAATTGTTGTAAAATTGCTCCTCAACTTAAATTCAAATTTAAGATCTATTTCCTTCACTTTCTTGCCTCATAATGCAATTGACTTTGGATTGAAATATCAAGTCCTTTGAAAGGGGTCAATTAAGTGGTAGGAAATTCAAATTTGTGATTGCCCTAAGCCCATGTAAATGACAATTTGGATCACATTTTTAACTTAATATATTTAAATAAAAATATTTTCAAAATTGTTAAGAGGTTAACAAATAATTGAGAGGAATATCCTGAATTTGATAACAATTTAAAATTGTGGTTTTCATGAATCTTTTCATAAAAATTAATTTGTTCTTGCTCAAAGCTCCACAGCTTCAAAATAAATAAAGGAGAATTTAATTTAAATAAATCTATAATCAAAATTTTGCCCATCATTCAATGTTTCATTTAGCCACTTTTGAAAAGTTCTGATATCTAATATCATACTACTCGTCGTAGCCCAGTCGATATTGCTACTGGCTGTGGCTTGGCGGTCTCGGGTTCGATTCCCGGTGCGGGCTCTCGAAAGTTTTGATCCCGGGGTACTTGAGGTGCCCCTCTCATAGTGCCTGAGCACCATGAGGGGTACAAATCGCCTGTAGTGCGGTTGACTACAGCTGATAAAAGAAAATATTGGTTTTCCAATTTTTTTCCCTTCATTGGCTCAACTGATATAATTGTGGAGCAGATGTTTAATTCAAAAAGTCTGGAGATTGGAGGACACAATCTAAGTCAGTGACAAGTCTCTATAAAAAATTAATTTTATAGAAACTTCACTCATTAGACGTTTACAATAATGATTCGTATTCCATGTATAAATTTATGATTACAAAATGTACTGTGATGGACATTGAACATATATAGGACCTCGCCTTGTTCATGGACATAAAAATAATTTGGTGAATTTGCCCTAGCTTAGCTTTCGAATTCTTTTTTTTTTTTTTATTCACTGAAGTGACGGGTCACAACAGGAAGATTCTGTACCCCTCTCAGAGCTTAGGCCCTATGTGAGGGGCACGAACTTGATTCGTCCTCTAGGGTGGAACACGGCAAAGTGCCTGTCTTCTGAGAGGCGATCGATTTTTGTGATTGTAGGGGAGCACACGCACGTTGCTCATTTGTTCATTAAGGGTGTTTGCCTCTAGATTGCTGAAATGATCAATGAGCAACGTGCGCATGGCCAGTGAGATACATATTAGATATTATGTGCCCCTCGAACATCAGTGGCTTGACATTGGCATCAATCTCACTCTCCCCACCAGGCTCCTGAGAATGGGACATCACAAGCATGATTCTTGTCAGAAGTACATTGAAATTGTAAATTGGAATCTGGCACTGGCTGGCAAGAGCTGGAACTAGCTTCTGCTGGAATCGCACCACACTCTCACCTTGAACAGAATTAGGCCCTCCACCAACTGTCAGCTTGTGATTTCAATGCTCCAGCAAGGCACTTGGTGGATTTCACTTCTTGTCCATTGTTTGCTCAGGACCATAGAATCTTGCTTTACCTGGGTATTCCTGAATGCGAGACTATGATGTCGGCCAACCTTCTTGACAACCACCTTTGCAAATGTGGGCCTTTATTAATTCAGATGTACTAAACAAATAATTGCCCCCTGATTCTACATGACTTAGGATAGCAAGGACACACGCAAAAAAACACAATTCAAATTCGACACTCTTCTTATATTCATTTAAATCGCCATTCTTACTAATCAACAAATGATAAAGAAAGATCTAATTTCTCTTTAAACAGAAACACATATTTCATACCCCCACAATATAGATAATTAAACCATGGCCAGGTTAAAATGGAAATTGTTCGTCTGGGGAGCTACCCCATTTTTACCGTCACCACGTATCAGATTCTGAATTCGTCCTCCAAGCGTGACGAGCAATTCCTCGTACACACGTCAGTTCAGCAAAATCCACACATCACTTTGGCCGGAATGAAGACTTCATTTTCGTGCACAAATTCACGATTTACGAAGACGAATTTCTATCACAGACAATCGTTGTCTCACAAATTAGCACATTCGATGTATGTTGAATATTTACTGAAAATCCCGATGGGATGATATTAATCAATCATCTCTAGTTGATCGGGTTAATATCAGCATGTTTGTCCAACTGCGAAAATGTTCAATTAGACGACCAAATCCGTTATTATTATTATCATTTATTTAAAATGATTTAGACGAGGATTGTTCAGGATTGTATTTTTGAATTTCTTCACCAATCCGACTTGTGAGTTCTTGTTATCAGAAAACCGAGCGCGACAATTTATGTTTGTTTCTTAATTGTCCAGAATTCATTGTTGCAAGAACACTCCACTTGTGTTCAACATTTTTCTCCAAAAAATCTTAATTAAAAGAAAGCAACCGATTACGGGAAGAGACCAGCGTGGTCAACCGGTCGGAGAGAAGTGACACCGAGCTTGGGGCGAGAATCGCTGACCAAGGCTCGGTACTTGACCTCCAGCGCCACCCCTACTCCCCATTGGGTCTCGTCAGGGCGCGCTCTCATTGGTCCAGGAGGGGGAAGGAAGAGGAAGGAAAGATTCCGATTGCATCGAGAATCTAGATCTTACACAAATGTAGTTTGTGCCTGAGGCCCTGCTGCTGCCATCCATCACTTCGCGATGGTCAGGGCTCTTTGATGTGTTTGCCAAATCTTGCAGGTAGGGTTTCTCCACCACTCCTCTACCATGCCTGGGTGACTTCAAGGAGTCAAATACATGGGCATCTCTCATGGGAAATGCTTTTCTGCCTAGCTGAGCTGAATCCACAGCAATCTGGCTGGATTCAGGCTGTAAATGTTGGATGTCTTTCTCGGTAAAATTCACACATATACAGTAAACATGCAGTTAGAAGGCTCAGGTTCCATAACCTGTTTGGATATTTGTATACAGTTATGTGTGCTGGATGCTCACCACAAGCAAACCAAGATGTTGGAGGCACCACATTGTTAGCTATGCTTAATACTCAGTTAAACTTAAAATAAATTATGAAATACAAGATTATTCTCGTTACTCAGAGCACTGCAAAGCAGAACAGCTCAACAAGGCAAAAATAACATGATCGTAGAGATACAAAACATGAGGGTCACCAGCAGTATGCACGCATCACCTTGCTCATCTTGAGCAAGGTGGCAGTTACCTCGGATGTACGATCCTCTTAGTTCAATAAATAAAAATGCATTTAGAGTATGTTCATTTTCCAACTGTAGTAGATTCTATATTCTATAGAGCCTCTTTTTCAGCAAACTTGAATAACGGCTTGGCACATTTTTGCCAATTCTCCAGGATCGAAAGCCAATTTACAGAAGACATTTATGGAAGTGAAGATAACAATTTCAATCACCATGTATATTTAGGCAAACTTTCCCCCCCAATCTTCTCATTTTTATTATTATATTTCAATTGCATTTAGAGAATGAGTAAAATCCAGTAAATAAAGTAAAAGTGACGACGCACAACAAGTGCCTAAAAGTCTGGCCTTTCAGCTCACCATTCGTCTCACCTGCAGGATGTTCAATTCATTGATGCAGTTGTGCAGAAAAGGTATAGTGCGCTGAGCCACTTCCCATGGCCGGTTGAGCAGCAGGAGCAACCGACACTGACGTACGAACAGATAATTGCGCAGATCCAGCAGCGAGGCTCGGCCCAGCCCGATCTGGGTGCGACGTCGTGGGTTAGCTTCGCGTTCAGCGAATGTCAGACCTAGCCAAGAGTCGCACGTGCGAGAGAAATTGCGCAACCAATCGGGAGTGTCTGGCAAGAGAAAGAATTGGACAGAATGAAACTGATAGATAAAATCGAATTGTTACAGAGTAGAAAATCCGCTAGCAGAACTCTCGAAATAGATGTTTTGCAAAATGTCTTAGAGCATTAGAATACTGGCCGCAGAATATCCTGCAGCTCACGAACCATATTTACCACAATGGACACTGTGCCTCTTTTGTGGCAAAAACGTCACACGCATTGGTGCCAGACGAAATAGATTTTCCATGCCATTAGGGTAACAATTATGCGTATCAATTACTGACTGTGGCTCGGCGATCCCGGGTTCGATTGCCGGCATGGGCTCTCGAAAATTTCGATCCTGGGGTAGTGGACTCGCATAGTGCCTAAGAACCATGCTGAACGCCTGCAGTGCGGTTGACTACAGTTGATTGGAACAAAAAAAATCAAACCTTTGACAATTTAAAAAGCAAATTAGTTGAGAATTGCAACAATATTTCCTTCTTAATTATTGAAATATTATAAAGAGAAAAACGCTCTTTAACGAATTCCAAAAATGACATTATTTTTATTTCACCAGATCTCAAAAACAAAATCAAGCGGCAGCACAAATAAATAAATATATTTGGAATCTATTTTTGGTGCCCTAGATATTATTTTTCGAGCAGCCAGGATAAATTAATTATTCTTTAAGATGTAAACTGTTGTTAAAGCTACGCTGCGAATTTTTCCCGAACGTCTGTTTCCGTTGTGATCCTATGGGAGAAATATGATCGGCGCCTAAAGTCTTAGCATCGGTTTTCATTTCATGCAACTTAATTCAGAATCATAGAATTATTGATGCTACACATGGCAACGTTATTTTGGTTAACAAAACAATTACTCTGTATATACATGCCCCGCACAAAGTGCCTAAGCACTGAGAGGAGTACAGAATCTTCCTGTTGTGGCCCGTCACTTCAGTGAATTAAAAAAAATAATAATAAACAAGCATCTTAATTTAATTAAAAATTGTGCACACAGTGCACTGCTCCGCTTATTCTAATGCGACGCTACTGAAGCTTGAAGCGCCACTTGCAGTTTACCATAGTGAAACATAAACGCCCAGCATTCTCCCGCCAAAGCTTATCTTATCTTACATATTATAAAACAGGAGAACACATTTTCTGTTCGGAGACAAACTCCCGAACGGCTTAATGAAATTGAATAAAATTTTACCTCCTGATAGTACATGACCATATTTCGCTATCGTCCCCTTTTCAGATCTCGATTTTGAATATTTCACAATAAAATAACCGTTCACAAAATCTTACTAACCTCCCATTCGCTTCAAAAACAAAATACGGCGTCTCTATATCAAACGCATGACGTTGTCGATTTCATGTGACAACAAAGCACACCATATTACAATTCCAAGCACATGCATTTCTATTTACCGGAATAATATTTTTTAAATAAAAACCAAATAAAATAAAATAAAAACATTAAAAAACAAAATTAATCAAATCAAATTTATTTGATATTTCAGTTGTCAAACGTTTGGAAATCCTAATTTTATTAACATAAAAATAACAGGTTGAGGCACCATTGCATGACGATATTATACCACGTGAAAATTCGAATTTTTCAACGATAATATCCAAAATGAAAGAAACGCAAGATAATTGTGATTGTAATTGTAATTAAATTCAACTGAAAGATAGAGATTAGGTAAATTTTAATATTATCATTTAACCCAGCGCGGAATCTCGAAAATTACGATCCCGGGTTACGGGACGTGCCCCTATCTTAATGCCTAAGTACCCCCGCCATAGGCCCCATCTGGGGTTGCTTGTGGGTGCATATTACAAATACAAATATTTTACACGCAAGCAGCTCCCGAGAGGGACCTATGGTGGGGGGTCGATTTACCAGTTGGGGACAGAAATGGATTTATTTTAAAAGGCTCTGGATTTGAGGTTCTGGCAAGCCTACACTGTCTACACACTCTAGGGAAATAGGAGTTCAAATATGACGCAGATGTGCATTGAAGCTCGTTCACCATTATAGTGTGGCCCCTTCTACTTCTATTAGGAGTTGGGCACATAATTTCCCCGATATCAACAATACAATCCCCTTTCAGAATTCTGACCAGCAACCTTAAACTGATCTTCCTCCTACGATCTTCCAGTGTCTCCCAACCCAGTTTTGACTGCATGTCTGTGACACAACAAATCTCGCAGCTCTTCGTTGAACCATTTCAATTTCCCCTACAAGCCCCACATGGTGAGGATCCCAAATGGAAC